>JAUYWI010121304.1:0-34116 GCA_034780595.1 Parotoplana pacifica
AAAATAAATTCACATCAGGGTAATCATTTAGGGACACCCTGTATATTCGACAACAAGGGATATCATAATTAGTGTCAATTGAAACATAAAGTCAATGTTAGCTGTAAAATTTACACTTACATATATAAGTGGTAGGCTATGTTATCATGATGGAGATTATTCTATATTTTGCGTTTTTGAGAAAGCAATAGATAGATTTCATGTCCACACATAATACTTAATAAAAAAAAGTTACTTATCCTGTTTATGATAGGTTTATATGTTACATTGAAGGATATATTATGTACATATTATATGAACGCCAAGTTTGTATAATATTACGTCTAACATATCTACCCAGTTTTAATAATATAAATTATCCACATATAAATCTATATCCTAAACTATACCAGCATACTTATGCCAAAATGATTTGGTTAGAATCTTAAAGTATAGGTACCAACTAAAACAAGAATATTAATTTTCTGCTACATGCATAAACGTATGTGTAAAAAAGATAGAGTTACTTTAAATAGATGACACAAAATTTTCATTTGCTGTTGTGCCCAATCTAAATGTTACAAACCCATCTTAAGTTGTTGTGTTTGTAGTGAGGATATGATATAAGATTTTATGCAAATGGTAAGACTATATTAAACTTTTTTATAATATTAAATAAATAATCCTGACTTAGAAATTAGTGATTTGGACTAAACTTGCTAATTTTAAACACACAATGTGTGTTTTTTTAATTTACATTTACGGCATGTGTTGTATTCAAAACCAACTAAAAAAACCCAAATACCTGAATAGTTTTGGCTATTAGAAACTTTTATTTTTGTTTTACATCTTTTTAAATAGGTAATACCTAAATGAATAAATGAATAATAGATAAGTAGATATCAACGTGTTATTTTGTTTAGCATCATTTTAGATCTATGTCAAAGATAATTGTAAAGTATTTACTAGTATAGTTAGGTAAACTATTTTATTTTATACTTACCGCAATCGGGCAGGTTATATTGCAAAAATTTAAATCGTAATAAAAATACATATTGAAAAAGCTTATAAAATGTAACTCATAGATTGGGGTGGGATGTTTTACCAAGTATGAGTTAAACATATTATATCTCTTAGAAAACTTTTGATAAATAAATCCGCTCGTAGTTACAGGTAGCATATAAGGTTTAGTAGATGTAACTCGAATTTTATATTAATTACGCTCCAAAAAAGCAATTTACATAATTTTGTTAAATATTGTACTCAAAGATATTTAAGGGTGCATATAGAAATACGTGCTTAAATCATGTTTGTTTTTAGTTTGTATGTTTTTAAATTTAGATTAAATATGGCCAAACAACGTATCTTTTCACGAGTGCCATCTCTGGTGTCCTATGGATCAATGAGCAATCTTGTTCAAGATATCACTGACGAATTTCTTATTTGTAAAATTTGTCTAGAAAATTATCGTAATCCCAAGTGTCTAAACTGTTTACATACATTTTGTGAAGATTGCATTGAAAATCATATTCAGGGTGAGGTATCATATAAAAAGTATTCTGATTATAGAGATTTCACTTGTCCACTATGTAGAAAACGGACACAACTTCCAATTGGTGGTGTGAAAAAACTGCCCGATAACTTTTTAGTGTCCAGTTTATCAGATATGGTCTGCCGACAACGGCCTTCAGGCGACCAAATTCCCGAATGTGATATTTGTAAAAGAGGAAATGAAGCAGTAATAAAATGTCTCGAATGTAATAAAGTTAGTTAAATTATTTATTATTGAATTAATTAATTATATGCTTGCAAGTAAGTAAAATAAAATATACCTAATGGTAAAGCTGTTTAAAATTATATAATAAATTTCACTATGTTAAACTTTACTCTGTATACTTTGATTTGCTGAAAAAAGTACCAATTTCTGGCGGCTTTTTTTAGACAAAATCTAGAAGCTTAGTGCCGAAAGTTATACTATTTCTCTAACAGAGTAATGGTTCAACATTTAATTTCTAAAACAACAAATGAAATTAAAAAGCTGTCTATCGTTGTAGATTGATATGGCTCTAAGACATTCCTTGTAGGTTATGTATTTATTATGCACATTAATAAAATTATTTTTTAAGTAAATCAAAATGCATATATTATATTAAGTAACTTACATATATAGAGTACATTAATTTAAGAAAATAATTTTGTTGTCCAAAATTGTTATTTAGAATTCAAATTCAAACAAACTATCCATGCACAAACCCGAAATTTATATGTAGACTTTATAGAAAACATCTGTTTCACAGTTATGGTTTCTGAGATATCTAAATTGGTAGGTCCGACATATTGGAATTTTTAAAATAAATAGCAAATTAAAAGACTATCCACATTAGTTTGTTAGTACTGGGTATGAGAATGTTTTAAAACGTCTATTATTTGCACTAACCGAGATGGTTATAAATGTGGTTGGATACTCGTCTCTCAATAGTACAATGAATTGTTTATAGAAGGGACTATTGGTTTATAGCATTTGATCTCAAAACCTTATTTTTAAAATATATTTTGGCACAATTTTCTACAAAAGAATATGCTAGGAATCAATACAGTTACTCATACAATTTTATTGGTTGGCTATTTAAGCGTTTACGAAGTTTATTATTTTTGTCAAGGGTTTTGCCAGGTTTTAGAGATGTAAAGATTTAAAGACTAGGTACATTATCGGCGCTGCAGAAATAAAAAACAATGTAAAGAGAGGCTGAACAAATTTGAACTTTGTGGTGAATAAAGAACACAAGAGCGACATAGATGTTGACTTATTTATTAAAGAAGAGAATTTTTTTAATGCGGACATTGGAAGAGATACGGTGACACTCTCTTATTGACAAAGTGTAAGGCATAAGGAAAGAACAAAGGAAATGGATAGATGGTATCCGATGTTGGAAAGGAGAAATGACGAATGCGAGAAAAAATGCAGCACAAAGAAGCCGTGACGGTCCGCTTGGATTCTGACTAAACATCAACAATAATTATCTGTAGCTTTTAATAGTCAACTGTCTAACATTGCTATTTTTTTAAAAACAATTTGGAGCTTTTTGTATACAATTTTAGTCATTTGCTAATATTAATTATTTTTCCTATTTTCTTCCTGTTAACAATTTTAGTTACTTTGTCAAGACTGTGTGGATCTTCACCGAGAAATTAAAGTCACGAAACACCATTCTTTGATAGATGTAGAAACAGAACAAGAAATTCTATGTAAAATTCACCCAGATGAAGTTGTTAGATTTTTTTGTGTGCCATGTGAGGCATGTATTTGTGTTCTGTGTACTTTTAACGACCATGCAAATCATGATGTCAGCAACTTTGGTGAAGTAGTAGATATTTATAAAAAGGACATGGAGAACCTCTTGGATAGATGTCGTGAAAGAATGGATGAAATTCAGGACAGTCTGGATAAAATGGACACCATCAGACAAATTATTGCAGAATCTGAGGACAACGTTAAATTGATGTGTAAAACGTTCACTAAAGAGGTAAATATGTTTAAATTAAACATACTATATTAATTTTTGATGGCATAAAGTGTTCTGTTTCATTTATAGCATATCTAATAAGTCGCAGATAAATAATATTCAATCAATTTTCAAAAGTGAAAATCCTAATTCAGAATTTACATTTTTATAGAATACATATTTTTAGAATAGAATCACCTAGGTATGAACAAAAAATGTTTTTTGGATAGAATCACCTATGTATCAACAAAAAGATTAGAAATTGTTTAAATAAATAAGAAGGACGAACTAAGAAGACCAAAATCACATACAAAAAGTGAACTTTGACCTAAGAAACATAAAAAGGCTAAAGGCAAAATTTATTTTCTAAAAGCATATGTATATTGAGCTGAAATTTGGAAAGATTTATGGACAGAAACTGATATTTTCATATTATTGATGGCTAACATGGATTTTGTCAAATTGACTTCATTTTCGATATGCCTTAAATGATAAATTGCCCTCCCTTATGGATGGTGAATAATTCACCAGTATCTGTAGATGAACTTTTCAATCTGTGTTTCAAATTTCATCTTTAAGACTTTTAGACACATTTTTTATAAAAGCAAAATTTTATGGAACATTCTATGAATTTTAATGATCGTTTTAAAAACAAATAACGAAATGAAAAACTTATTATATATTTAACTTATGTATATGAACTTTTTTAGTTTTCCTTAATAATTTTTAATTTGTAGATTGAAGTCAAAGAAAAAGAATTGTTAGCAGAAATTCGAAGTATCTATGGACCAAACACATTTTACTTACTTGAAAGAAGTGACTATGGCCTTTCTCAATTGGAAGAACTGAGAAGTGCATGCAAATTAACAGAAGTTGCTCTCACCAGACGAGATATTGAACTACTTTTGGTAAAAAAAGAAGTTCAAAGTAAATTAGAGCAACTTTTTCAAGAAGACATGCCAGTTCTACCCCCTGTTAATATTGTAAACAAAGTTGTACGTTACTTGCCTGGTAAACTGGAAATGGGTTATATACATGACATGGATCTTCCATTGACTACGGAAAAGCTGAATTGTGTTAGAAGACTTAATATGATGAGGTAAGAAAATTTAGCTAAAATATTGTTTTCAGAAAATAATAGTACAACAATTTTGATTATGATGTAGGTAATATTTGCGATTCTTTGCAATAATCTTTTGCTTGTGAATTTTGACTACGACTGTATTTTAAAGAGCATTACCATTTTTGGTGCTACTGATAGACAAAAAGTGAAAAGTTATAAATACGGAAAATTTATAAAAAATGTTTTGAATACCTTAAAATAAGATATTCAGTTTCATATAACAATTTAAAAAAAGATAACCTAAAATGACATTTTCTAACTTTTAAATAATTAAAATACTTTAAAGATCACTAACTTCATCTTAGTTTAATATGATAGAAATACCATTAAACTACAGGTTCTAGCCGGGGTTGTTTGTCTTCATTATACCGAAGAAACGTAAATATCCAAGGTTACTCTTCCATTTTTTGAATATAAAATTGATTACAATTTATGCTGGTTCGTTACCTTTTGAAATTCAAAATTTATAAAGAAATTTGTTTCAACAATAAGTGTTTTAAGCAAATACATTTCACCTCTATCTCTCTAAGGAAAATATTTTGTTAGCTGCCAAAAGATGTAGAATTAAAACCCATTAAGACAGAAAAAAAATTCAAACACATAAAAACTGATCTCATTAGAATAGTACATAACCATTTTAATCATCTAAAAAGGAAATACTTCTATTTAGTCATTTTTAAGTCTATTAATATTATATTTTGATGGTTATTTTACCTGTCTTTACCACTATTACTTATTAGTATAATTTACTTTAATACAGAAATTCAATAATAGTGATTAGGTTTCCCATCTCACAATCGCCTTTTCTAATTTTTTTTAATGAATAATTTTTTGGTTCTAAATTTTGATTACATGTGAATTTTTACTTTATACAAAACACGTAAATGCGAAAATTTCTAATAAGTTTTTCAAATTGTTGATGCGATAACTAACCTTTTTAATGGGGGCTTAATATGTTGTATCAGTACCTAATAGGTATCACAACGATGATGGATATTGATTTGAAACTGGTAGGTATAATCAGATTCATTAGATATTTCCAGCATAGGCAGTCTGGCAAAGAAAGATCAATACTTCTTTAAGTAACGTCTAACATCATTTTGTATTAAAGGTTGCATCGATGTAATATGTGGGTAAGGTACATATAGGAAATTTGATTTTCCTAATACTGTAGATAAAAGTAATTGGTTTAGTTATTTGCTGCCATTTCTGCATCATGTTACAATCTATTAATTTCTATATCATAATTGTTGACGTGTATCCAATTTATTAAATTTACAATCTGTACTTTTTGAAATTTAATATTGTTTCTATAAATTTTATTTGTATACAATACCTAAGAATATCTAATTAAAATTCTAAATATTTTCACTAAATGATATTTTGAAATTAAAGCCTTTGGTTTTACCTAATCGTCCTCCATGGTTTCTGAATAATCTGTTATATAACTTCAATAATAAAAAATGTCGTCCATTGGTTTTAGAAAAAAATGGCTGCTTCCTATCAAATTTCTGTATATGTTACGAAAATATATTTTTTTAAATTCACACTACGGGTTTTTACATAACAAAGTCAATTTAAACTAATACATTTGAAATTTCCAATAAATGAAATAGGTATGTACGTATTTATGATTACAATTTGATAAAACATTAAAAGGTACAGAAAATTAATTAATCTTGAGAACAGGCAGAAAAATAAGAATGTTAGAAATCTGTAGAACATGTGATATCTTCGAATAACTGTTATATATTCTTGACATTGTTAACTTTATTATTTAATTTAAAAAAATCATTTATTAACTAACAACACAATATACATTCAATTTATTGATTAGAATCTATAACCTAAATATGTATGATTTTACCTGTTTTAGGTTTTGTCGTTTTAGATGCTATTAATTCTTCTTCTTTTCTAATAAATTGTACAAATTCATTGTTGCTAGACAATATTGATGACAAAAGTTACAACCTATATGCTAAAAGTGGAATAATTAAATGTTTATATACCTATGTAGGTATTCATATTTTTTGTTTGAGGCATTGAATTTGTTGTTCAGATCCATTGGATTTTACAGCATGGACTTGGAGTACTTTTTTTTCTTTCTAAATATACTTTTTACCAATAATATATTTCATATATACTTACTTATTGCTGTGCCTTGCTCGGCTGAGGGTAGGTGACAGCAGACGCCCATTTGAAAGATATTCTTCTCCATTCTTAACGATTTTGTGCTCTTTCTTTGCGTTCTCGGTAGTTAAGGCCTGTCCATTCTTTGATATTATCAAACCACTGTTTTTTTTTGGAGCACCCTGATATCTTCTACCCGCCATACTGCCCTCTAGAACTTTCATCGCTACGTCACCCGCACTTCCTCTTGTCACATGACCGAAGTATTGGAGTTTGGCTTTTCCATCTTCTTTGGATAAGTATAAAGTAAATTTGATTTCTGTTATTCCCATCAGGAGATGTCCACGTGAATATTCTTCTAAGATGTTACTTAAAATAGGGGTTGCGAATGATCATATCCGTCTCTATACAGAACTCAATTAGTTTATTACTCCTATCATATATTATTGTAATAAATACTGACAAAAGCAAAACTTTTAATCTATACATGTACTATTTTTTATAAAGATCTTGTTCTATAGCTTTGGATATACTTCTTTTTATTATATTTTGTAGTTCTGAAAATATGCCAACTTTTGAAACTACTGAAACCCAAACCGATAGCGTACTGTGTGATTTAAGTACTCAAACAGACTATGACATTGGTGCAACTCAAGGTGGGGCACAATGCGAAGATCGTGCATGTAGTCCTGTTGACCTCGAGGGAGCAGCTGCAGAAGCATTTACAATTACTTTAGATGAAGAAGAAGATCCAGGATTTGATTTTGCAAAATCAAACGACAATAATATTAGAGATATAAAAATTAACGCAGACATGTTTAATTATCAACAACAGTATATTCCTCCTAGTTCGTTGGCAGATGACGAAGATGACTCTGCCAATTCACTAGATAGTCATTTACCTAAAAATTTATTTCCAGGGATTCAAAGAAATTCAGAGTCAGTTGGTCGGGTTCGCACTAAACGTCGAGTACATAGAGATCATCATCGACCATCTAATCAAAAATCTGACACAGCAGCTGTAGTAAGTGGTTCAGGAAGTGGGACGAATGTAATGTTTTCTAGAATCAGTCAGTCTGTGGAACCTCAGACATCAGTCAATGACCAAAACATATCACAACAGTCTTTCAATCAGCCTACTATTGATCATACGGTATCTAATAATTTCCACAATAGCTCCAATTCGTATTCACCAAATCGCTATAGAGGAACATATGTCAATAATGATGATTATCACTAAATGGTTTAATCAAACAATCATATTTTTCTTGATAGTGCAGTGGTCCCATTAAAAACAATTATATTGTAAAATATAGTTCTACAATAAGTTGCATCATTCAACTACTGTAAATGATAAAATGGTACCTAGGTAAAAACATTGTAATTTGTTTAGGAGTTGTAGTAAAATTTGTCCCTCATTCACACAAGGGGGTGGGTTAAAAATAAGTTAGGCTTAATCGATTCGGAATTGAATTCTTAGTCGAATAAGCCCAATTTATATGTAAAAGCGTCATATTGCTGGTTTAGAAGTATATAAAGGCTGGTAATTTGGTATATTTCAATCAGTGTAGCAGCAGTATATATTAATATTTTATCCTTTATATTTGATATTGAGAGAACAGTTCTTAAATTTATTTTGGACTAAAGTTAGGTTTATTTTGAATTATTTTTATTGGTTACAGTTGATTGAACCTTATTTGCTAATTCCCATGTTTCTGGACTACAATATTTATCTTGATTCATTCTTTTTCAGTTTTGGACTATGTTTGTACTTAGTTTGGAACTAAAAGTATTTCCCCATTTTTGTGTACTATTGTGGATATTTATTGTATAATGGGTAGGTTAATATTTTGTTATGGTTTTATCAACTTAGCACTTATGAACTTATTTTCATTGTTAAACTATACACTAATTTACAATGATGTGGAGGACCAAACATCCCAATATTTGTAAAATTGGAATGGTGGTTGTTAGAATGAGTGTAATGACGGAATTTCACACTTTCAAAGATACACAAGTTGTGTTAGAAAATCTTGATGGTTGGGACTTTAAGTCGCGGTTTCCCATTGCATAGGTCATTTGACTATTGCAGATTTGGGATTGATACCAACAGAAGTAGAGACACAGATGGATGCTTTTTACTAGTCTCGTCCATCTGTTTGAAATTATTAGGAACAGGCGGGGCTCTCAAAATCATTTCCTGGGATACTTCATGTGTTTCACAGTAAGGACCTACCAGCTTCGACAATCCGTCATACTGAGCACTACCATTACCATTACCATAGGAAACACCGTGATTGGGACAATATTCGTTCCAGTTATATTAGTAGTTGAACATACACACGCTACTTTGCCAATCGTACATACGTTTATACTCAATTTTGGTTTATTCAGGTTCACATTTACGCAGGCCTCGATACATATTCTCAAAATGCTAAACACTCTCCTAGCAGAAGCTCATCCATATGTTTACGATTCTGGCATAGTACCATCAAAAGCGGAAAGGTTATAGCACCCATCTATAATTATCTTATGTTTACACTTCACAATGGAAAGCCTGTAATTGTACCTGGTCCTGCCAAGGTAAAATTTAACAATAAAATAATTGCTCTGGCGCCCTCACATCAGAAATGGGATTTGACAGTATCAAGGCTGAGTAATAGGATTTTCCCAAAGAGGATCAACAATGGTTGAGATTCCCACTTGGAACACAGAACATCAATATGGAAATCCACATGGAATACCGTGATTGGTGATTTTGGCCTCAAGTAACTTAAAAAGCGGACAGACATTGCACCTAATATGTAATTATCTTACGCGGACGGGAAATTAAGGCGCTTAATGCAGCGGTGAAAAAGATGAACTTTTCAGTCAATATCACAACCGATTTCAAAGAGATTCTCAAAATTCATTCTGGTCATGTATTAGAGCTTTACAGTAGTGAACTTAATGCTGTCCTTATCAAAGAGCAGGAAAAATGGCTAACACATTTGGAGTAACGTGCAATATCAAGATTCCCTTTGAAAGTAATTCCATACTACACGAATTTGGGATGCCCATTTCACTTCTATATCTTGAGGATTTAAAAGCACAATATCTTATTGATGGAGAGCCAACTCTAAACAAAGAATCAAGAATAATATTCCACTTTCAAGGTATCCATTTATTGACACAGCTGAGTTTCCCTCCCTTCTAAGCATTATGTGTTCCCCTTTGAAATAGTTGCCGCTCCTAAAGTTACCATTGACATGCTGGCTGGGGTAACTATTTATGCTAGAGCTATTTCCATTGCAAAACTTAATTTACCCAAAGATGAGCCAAAATTACAAGTTAAAATTGACAATTCATCCAAATAGCAGGTCAAAACGGTGATGGCAGTTCTATATGGCATCCGATCTGTGTTTATTTTGACTCAACATTAAAAAGATGAAAGAGAGCACTATAACGTGTTATCTCTACATTACAGCCAAAATGGCCAAAACATGTGATTCTATAGTCATGGATGTATTGATGCTCTCTGTGTATACTCTGACATTTGTTAATTTCAGCTAACTGGAAATATGAA
The DNA here is from genome assembly GCA_034780595.1 of Parotoplana pacifica. Taxonomy (NCBI): domain Eukaryota; kingdom Metazoa; phylum Platyhelminthes; order Proseriata; family Otoplanidae; genus Parotoplana; species Parotoplana pacifica. The sequence goes on from JAUYWI010121304.1 coordinate 10,301, forward strand.
AACGCCGCTTTTACGCCTTGCAAATTCCGCGAGCGAACATTTTGGAGAGACAAGAGTAAAAACTATCAGGAACCCTCAATCTAAAAAGCTTTTAACCCACACGATATGGCATATAGGTACGAGCATATAGACATATGTATATCAATTGGACTTGTCCCAATTGATTTGCAATTGTCCGTAGTGAACTCTTCACTTTAAACAAAGATTATAAATGTGCAATTCAAAATCTCTAACATGCTTCAGAAATGCTTCAAATATCCAAAAGACGATTCTATTAGCCCTGTTATTCGTGTAATGAATACCCTCGTTTTTTAAACCAACTTCGAGTAGCAATTGATGTCTCCGACGACAACACGCCGCCCAAAGAAGCAGCGAACTCACGGATGGCATACATAGAAAGAAGTGAAGAATCCAAAGGCTGGTGACGGTGTCTTGGACAAGGCTATATCCGAAATATACTACGATTATGGAAAGAAAGGAGCGCTAACAAACACACCCAAGCTACTAATAAAAGCGGACAAAGAACGTCTACATCCACATCTGGCTCGTCAACTAATGATTAAACAAATTCAGAAATTTATATTTAGTCAATTCGATTGACGTCTATGGGCTCAATGTTCGATATGGAGTTGCAGGATACTGTAAGCAAGAATAACATATTAGCATGTGCTAAGATTAATTGATAGCTACACTAAATATATATGAGTGCGGCTCCTTAAATCTTAAACAGTCAAAAGTGGTTAGTGACTTATTTCAGGAAATTGATGATCCACTTGAAAATATTATTCCACATGTCTCTACACTGATGCGGGCAGAGCGTTTTTGGGAGGCCCCATTCAGGACATCAAATGTGTGGTTCGGAAGTTTTCCATTGCTGAACGCGTAAATCGTACAATAAAGAAATGCTTTTTCCAAGCAATGGCTAAAAATACAACAGTGTTGGATAGACTTCTGCCAAAGTTTGTGTATATCTACAATCAATCAAACTTGACATCTTATAACAAAGACGGCTCCATCATTGGTCGGAGATGATAATGCGATGACAGTTTCTCAAAACAGTATCAAGAGCAGGAGCAATCAAAAGCCAAACAAACTTAGCTATAAATTCAAGGTTGGAGACTCTGTGAGAATTGCTAAATCCCAAAATACATTTGCCCGCGGCTAGCTACCTCTCTTCATTTGGGACATTTTTCAAATCGCTAAATTTGCTAAGACAACGCGAAGTCAGAAAGACAATGATCGGCCGCGGCCTATGTGCTTAAAGATCTTAATGGCCAAATTATTGAACAAGAACTTTTTCACTAGCCAGAATTAAGTCGGGATGACTTGCAGCTAGTGCATGGGTCGCGTGCTATATTTCCCGTGCATGAACTATTAAAACTCGCTTTGGACTGCCGTAAGGAAAACCTGTTGTTCAAATTGCACAACGTCATAAGCATACAGTATGTTTTTTTTCTATACGCAAGATAAACCCTGAAATAAGTCAATAATTAAGCCGCCAAACCAGATTGCCTTTAGACTACTTTTCATTCCCACTTATTTGAATAAGGGTTCATTTTTACTACAACTTTTAGCTTTATTCTAAACAAATTTTGTATCGTTATATTGTAGTTTTTATCCAGATTAAAAATCCCAGAATTTTGATTTATTCTAAAAGAGTAAAAATATAAAATATAATACAATAAATAGTGCATTAAATCAATATTTTCGAAATTTGATGTATAGCTTAAAAGTAAAAAAATATGAATTGTTGTCTAGTAATTTTTTGTATTTAAAATGTTCCTCAATGACTTTTAAAATAATATTTATTTGTATTTGTTGTCATAAATGTTCAAGGTTACACTTTAGAACTGAAGTACAAGTCGTTATTTTTTTTGTTTCAAAAAATTATAGGATTAACTCGGACGATATACAAAGATATATAAAGTGATTCTAAAAATCAATCAACAAATGTTTGGTCCTAAACGATTAAATTTTTGCATTTACTGAAAGTTTTGAAAATAAATAAAAGTTTTATAATTAACTGCGACCTTTCTTTCTCGCGTGGCTGTATAATTCTTTTTTTTGCAAAAAAAAGGAATTATTTCACTTAAAGTGTACTTCAATTTCACCAATACCTATTCTGTAAGAACATTTTGTAAAGAATTTTTTCTAAATTTCGTATGTGTTTTTGTAAATAAGGATTCGTATAGAAAATAATTCATATATTTTTATTTTTGCAAATCTGTCACACATAAATACATATAATCTAATTTGCATAGCAGTTATCTTATATCGTTATTCGATAACAAATTTCAGAATTTAGGTTAATCGATAAAAAAGAGAATATTTGTTTAGTGTATTTTAAACGATAAAAATAGGTAACATTTATGATTTAGGTACCTTCATATTTGTAACACAAATCTTATTGGTCAGATATTTTCGAACAATAAGTCTAAATTCCTAAAATCGCACAAATACCTGTATATGTGTACATCCAGGTAAAAATAGCGCTGACCCTTAAAAATGGCAATGGTCCGCCTTTGGATAATGAAGCAACTACTGGTACTGATGTGTATGGCGTCCGAAAGTTTTCACTGGTCTATAGGTAACCTCAACATGTTTAGGTTGCACATTTACACTTTCCCTAACCTCTACATGTTTAGGTAACATCTATATATTTTTAGGTAAGACATTTATATGTTTAGGTGACCTTTAAAAGAATTATTTTGTAAAGCTCACCTAAACATGAGCTTTACAATATTTAATTTTTGTAGAGGTGACATTTACAGGAATAAATTAGTGTAAATGTTAACTTTACAGTTTTTCTTGTTGAAGTAATCTAAACAAGCAGAGGTTCAAGTATTGCAATAATTAATTCATGTAAAGTTCACTTATACAAACTTAAATGTTGTAAAGCTCACCTTAAACCTGTAAAGGTCCTATCTAAACATGCAAATGTTATCTAACACTGTTGAGGTGACCTAAACTTGTAGAGGTTGAACCTTAACGCTATTGAGGTTAGATAAATATTCAAATGTGCAACCTAAACATGGAGAAGTTGAACTTTAACAATGTTGAGGTGACCTATTCGCAAATAAACATTTTTATCAAGCGCATTTCCTTTCTCATAAAAAAAAGAATTAAAAGTTCAAATTTTTCTAGGACACTGGCTCGCCGCTAGACGTACGCTGTGTTACGTACATCGTCTTTGAAAAAATTACGCTTATTTGCGTGCTGTTATTTTTAAATGTTTGTTCTAAACAGTTCCTAAGTGATAAACATTTCAGGAAAATATTACAATTTTTAGAAACAGCGCCCATCGGAGAGGTAGGTTGGGCAACCATAGAAAGTGTTGACCGAAATATAAATGCACTAGCTATCTAGCCTTATATTTAGCTTTTTAATAAACATTTTGTTCTGTTATCAGGTTACGTATATGTTACCTACATAACTATTATGTACTCATTGTTTGCCGTATATAATTTTATATATTACCTAAATAATCGGCACGCCTTTTATTTACATTATCTATATTAAGGGCACTTATTGTTGGGGTGCGCCCAAATGATATTTACCAAAAGCACTAAAGAGTAATAGGATGGATTTGTCTATGGTTTTAAAGTGTTGTTTTTCTCAAAAACATTTCATATTTAAACGTTCAAGTCAACTAATAGTTAGATTTTAAATATATGTACATATTAGCTGCAATTTCCAAAATGAACATTGCTTCTATATAATTTCAATTTTCTTTTTTACCAAATTTAAAGAAAAACCGATGACATAATTAAATATTTTCTATTATTTTTAAGTACTCAGGTTAGTGTTTGGTAGGCACTCTCAGCAACTATCACTCAAATAAGCGCCTTTTGTAAGAATCAAATTTAAATGAACACAATGTACCATTTTTGAATTTTAATTCAAAAATAGTATAATTTTCGGTGCTTCGTGCTGTTGACATGCGTTACAAAGCATATACATATTTCTATCCCAAAGAATAATAATACCTAACGTACGCACGCCCCTTCTATCTTACAAACATGGGTAGGCCTCTGTTTGGTTATTTCTTACGCCTATGTGATGGGTTTGCGTACATGTTTATAAAGTCTAGCGGTGGGCTTGTTTCTCTTATGCTAAGACTATGCCTATCTATCAAATAGTATCCCCTAAAAATGATAACACTTTTAAAATAAAATTCTATTTAAACTTTTTTTTAAATTTACTACCTATTTGTATTACAGAACAAGTATAATTTTTGTTACATATTTTTGTATATATGTAGGTACCTTGTTATTTGTTTATTACAATGAATTTTGTCACCATGCAAAAAATGAATTTACTCGTAATTTAGTCAAACAGGCGTGTTTGAAAAATGAAAGGTAGGCATGTAAAATAATGACGTTTCTTATCTCAGTAGAACACGAACCTAATAGTGACACACATAATGTACATTTTAATTGCTTTTATTTTAAAACCTGATGACAAAATTCATTTTGCATTTAGCTTAGATTATTAAATATTTGTACCTTATACATATTTTGCTTTGTAAAGCAATAGAAATTCATCAGGTGATTAAATAATGTACTAAGTATTTTACATTGAGATTGTATAGGTAGCCAGTTCATGAAGTAAAATATACAAACCTACTTGTTTACCAATGTTTCTTTTTTTTCTAATCGTCTAATAATTTGATAACCTTTTAAATACTATTTTGATCATTAGACTTGAATAATCAAGATAAAATACTAAGGTTCTGATAAATGCTTTACTGAAATTTTTACTAATGTATTGTGTCGTAAATATTATTACATTCTTATTACTATTGAGTAATATAGTATGCTATCCTAAAATAATGTATTAATGAGATTAAAATATAGAAGTACGAATTTTAAAGCAAATTATGGGCCGACGTTTTCTTTTCACCAGAAAAATCATTTAACATTTTGTTCAAGAAGTCATTTTTTTAAAATGACTCTTTGAATATTTTTTTCAGATAGGTTTATTACTCGAAACGTACAAGCATTCATTAGTCAATACAAATCAAATTTAAAGTTATCTATACATTAAGTATGTAATTCTGTACAAAAGAATAAAAATGTGTTTTCTTCAGCCAAACAAACATATAATACTTATTATGTACATGTTATTTATGAAGTAATTTAGGTATATTATAATATTATGCCAAATAACAATAAACGATATTTATATTATAAGTCAAAAAGAAGATAACCAGAAAATGTGCTGTACATATATCCATGAATGTGATGAGTATCGTTTTCAGGTCGAAATTGAATCCAGACTCGATCCATTTTGTTAAGTCGTAGAATTGCCTGATTAGTAGCTGTAGACCAAGGAGCACTTTCGCACCATACATCAAATATATGGTCATTATTATGCATTAGACGAACAGCAGCCTATTGAAATAACATACAAAACATGTAGTAGGTTTCAAAATGTATGTTATACCTAGTTTATTCGAAGTTACAAAATATTTTCTATAAAAACAGTATCAGTAGGGTTTTCGTCCCGTATAAAATCACTTTCAAGATTATTTTTCAGCCAAATTTGGTGTGTATACATTAGTTAGGAGTTCATTATATCGAAAAACCAGGTTTAACGCTTTTTACCCTTTTGACCTACTGTTACAGGGCCTATGACAACATCAAATAGTAGTTTAGTTTTTCCATATTTCTCAGTAACTAAGCATTTTTATATTTTTGTGGTTACTATCATTATTATCTCTCTAATAAAGCAAACGAACAAATCGGTTAAGCATTAACGTCTTCAGTAACAATAGTATCACAAAATTGTTACAAATAGACCACAAAGTGTACATATTTAGTTATCAAATATATATACAACAATATTTTAATATTAAACTATACTACCAATTGTGCTCTAGTGATCATATTCGAATTCAAGTGAGTTTCTGGAAAAATTCCATGTATTTGCAGAAATACGTCCAAGAACTAAGCAGAGTCGACCTAATTTGGACAGACAGATCGGTGAAAAATGGCACTGAAGAAGGTGGCGGAGGATTCGTCATGGAAGATGATAACAACACGAAAGGCAGGGCCCCTGCAAGAGAACTATGCACTAGTTTCAAAACTGAACTCTGTGCAATCAATAAAGCCCTCCAAGAAATAAGATGAAAAAATGCAAAAAGTCAAAGCATTAGATCCTTACTGATAGCCAATCTGCAATCTGCAGCAGAATATCTATCAAATGATGCACAGGCTAAAGACAACCTTTTTGCCAGACAAATCTGGTCTCACGTCAATGAGCTCCCATTCACAGTCTATATACCAATGGATCCCTTCACACTGTTGTGTTATCGGTAACAAACAAGGAAATCGAGAGGCAGACATAGTAACTAACCTAAATCAAGATAATGTCCCAATTGGCTATGATGTCACCAAAAATCTTATCCAAAGGAAGATCATTACAAGATGACATAAATCTAAAAAGGAAAGCGAGTGGCAAGAAAAATATAACATAGAAAAACACCTCAAGAAAGAATTGAAATGACCCTAAGCTGACCAGATTCTGTAACACTCCACCAAATCTGATGTGGCAGGTTAACCAGCACCAATAAATTCCTTCTTTTTATTGGAAAGATGCCTTCTCTATCCTTCCTATACTGTAAAGACGCTGTGGAGACAACAGACCACGTAATATTCAATTGTCCAGGCCTTGATGGCATCAGATTCGAGACTCATAGCTTCCCAGCATATTCAAACATCATTGTGAATGATCCCTATCGACTTCTCGAGTTCCTCCGCAAGGCAAGCCGCTACCCAGGCCCACAACAATATGCCAGTAAATAGAAAGAGAGAGACCAATGTTCTCTATGAACATATAATACAAATGTCCATGACGTCTTCAAAGTGATATTTTAGCTTTTTCAATATATTTCGGTAATTAAGCAACTTTTCTATATAATAGTGATAACTAAAACATGCAGAGCTTTAATATCAATCGAATAAAACAAGAATGAGCAACATCTGTTAAATATTAAGGTCTCCAGTAACAAAAGTATTAAAATAAATCGATTAAAATAGTCCAAATGTTTACATATTTGGTTGTCAAATACATAATACAACATTATTTTGATATTAAATTAGATTAGAAATGTTCTCTTCTAAGAACATTTACTGAAATCGAATAAGTTTTAAACGTTGTAGAGCAATTTTAAAGTGCACCTACTTTTACAAAGACTTTGTATGATGTCATCATAGTGATATATTAATCTTTAACTAAATATTTTTCTACCTAATAATGAATATATAAACATGCATTATGGATTTTAATGCAATTTTCAAAATATCAGCAATGATAGTTGGACGGTCCATAAGACAGACCAACATTTGTCGTCTGTATCAATATGTATATCAAACATATGAACAGGAGTAATCAAAGGCACCGGAGGTATGCAGGAATGACTTTATCATGATTTGTCGAGGAAAATTGTTTATGACAACTACAGAAATAGGTAGATTAATTACTAACCCACGAAACCAACCTTTTGCATCATGATGAAACTAGAGCCAGTGGTTAATGACTTTTCAACAACTTTACTTCTTTTCTAGAAGTGATAAACGATTATGGAAACCCATTTGAAGGGAATACGTCAAATAAATAAGCACTTTGAATAACAGTGTCTGTAACTATAAACGTTCAACTGAATGTGCTATGTTGTTTTGGGAAATAGGATCATTACAATTTCAAGTATATATGATACCACTTAAAGAACACAGATTCAAACAACCTTGGTTTTTCAAAATGAAGAAAGTTAACAGAACCATGGCCATTGCAAGTTTTAATAGAATAAAAGTTCTAACTAATAATTTATTTGGAAAACTTTTTATTTCATTGTTATCTGCTAAAAAATAAAAAATAATTCTTTTCTCATAAAATTTAAACATCACCTTCACTTTCTGTGAATTTGCTTTACATTCGAATAGTACACTACTGCAATCTTCAGTCCTGTGTGCTCCGACTTAACATCATGGGCAGAAAAGACGAAACAATAACTTCTCCAGGATTTGGAACAGCCTAATTCAAGAGCCTCTATGTAACCAACAAACAAGTGGATGGAAGTCCTGAAACTTTCCAACAATAGGACAGAATTGTTTACTTTGTTATAAACATCCCTACTGGATATACCTCGTAACAAAGATTTGCATGATCAAAAACGTCAGAGTAGTGCACAAAGGAGATGGACCCGAATTTTCTGTGTGCTTCTGGGTCAATATAAAAAATTACCTTTTGTGTCTATGTTGACTATAAATGAGTTATTAAAATATTATAACATCTGGTATGCAAAATAGCCATTGACCACATAAACGACAAAAATCAATTACATACAATTAGGTACCTATACAATATCTGGTACGATTATGAAAATGCATTTTAAAATTGCTCTATACAAAATGGAAATCTTAACTGATTTCAGTAAATCTATTTTTATTTAGATTCACAGTTCTTAGAGCATATTTTTAGTTGAATTTATTACCAAAATAACTAAATATCTATTTTAATCGATATTTTAAATATTTTTTAACAGTTGTTGCTCATTATTGTTTTATTTGATAGATATTAAAACTTTGAATGTTTTATGTAATCACTATTATATAAAAATTACTTAGTTACTGAAATACATAAAAAACTTAAATATCACTTTGATGACGTCATAGGCCCTGTAGAAGAACGTATCCAATTTCAGTAAATCTTTGTTTGTTTTATATGTCCGTAGACCATATTTGTAGTCTAATTTATATCAAAATATAACTTTATTTTTAGTATTATATAAAGCAGCACTGATCGAGACATTTAAGTTATTTGTTAGATTTCTGTTGTGATTTTGAATTGATTTAATATCCTTTATAGAATAATTTATCAATTCCTATTGTGTAAGGTTTTGTGACAGATAAGTGATAGTCTTTGTTTTGCATGATAATGTATTTTTAGTATTCTACAACTTTTGTGTAATTCATTTGTACTAATGGGTGTATAATGGAGGTTTTTTCAGAATAATTTTTAGGCATCTATTTTTTTTTTGTAACTCAATCCCATAGTTAATTTTTGAGAAGGACCTTTATTTTGATTTAATGTGTATCTAACACTATAATAAAAAGGAATTTGTATATTTAAACTAGTGATAATTTTTGGTATGTGTTTATTCCATTTCAGATCGTCTTGTATGATTATTCCTAAGTAATTTGTTGAATTTTGTTTCGAAATAGCTTGTTTATTTAGACCTAAGTTTATTTCTTTTTGTTCAGCTAGACTAAAATCCAAGTAGGGTGTGTTATAGAAAGATTTATTAGATTTTTATTAGAAAGAGTTATTCTAGGTATTACTTAATAACCAATTTGTTAATCGATGTAGAGCTCTGTACCTAAGTCTTATCAATTCTTTATAATATATTGCAAGTTTTGTGTCATCTGCAAATACGTTTATCTCATTTTCATCAGATAAAGTTTTTATGTCATTCATATATACCTAAAGCAAATAAAATTGGCCCTTGTGGTACACCAAAGTGTATATTTTGAATTTTGGAGTCTATGTTATTTATGTGTATAAACTTTTCTATAGATAGCTTTGTATTAATATTTTGTATGGTCCAGTTATTCCATAGAAGGTAATTTGTCTACCAAAATTATATTATCTATGCAATCAAAAGCTTTTGCTTTTTTATTTCTTTATTGGTCTCTTATGTAATGATGCATACCTACTGATTCTAGCATCTATAGTACTGTGGAATTTTCTAAACCTAAATTGTTTTATCTATAATATTTCATTGGATTCAATATGTGTTACTAAATCTTTTTTTTCAAATATTTTATTGAAACTGGACAGTACTGAAAATGGCCTATATATATTAGTTTACCTTAGAGCCACCTTATGTATGGGAATTAATTTAGAAGGATATAATCTAACATCAATGCTGCAGTTTATAAGTTTTGTTTTGTTACCTAGTATTGGAGATACTATGTCTTTTACTTTTTTAACCATTTTTTGAGATATTATATAAATTCCTGATGAACTTTTATCATTAAGGTCATATATTAGGTATTCTATTAATTTCTTCATAATTTGTTTGTCTAAAAAGTAAAGAATTGTTTAGGGGTTCTGGCATGTTTTTAATAAAATCTGAAGTCTCTGTTGATATGTTATCTTTCATTTTTTTCTCCTATCGTTGAGAAGTGAGCATTCAACATGTTTGCTATTTCAGTTGTATTGGATGTTGTTGTTTCACCTTTGTTGAGTTTATTTTTTTAAATTTGTTGCTGTTTTGTCCATAGAATTTTTAATTTCTTTCCATAAATCCTTATTATTTGTGTCATTTTCAAATTTACTTTTGTTGAAAATTGCCTTGACTTTCCTTACTGCTTTATTATAATTATTTTTGTAGTTTTTATTGGCATTTTCAGTTTCATTAGATTTTTTTTATCCATTTTTTGTATAATGTTTCTTTTAATTTTGATGATTGTTTTATGCCACTTGTAATCCATGGTTTATCTTTGTATTTTTTTTTTCATTAAACATTTTATAGGGAAATTATTCATTAAAAGATAATGTTGTATGATTTAAATTAAATTCACAATTCTTCTGACTTACATACCTATATCATTTTGGATTATTTGATTGGTTATTTCATCAAGCTTATTTTTAAAAGTATTTGTGTTTGTTTCATTTATTATTTTTTTGGTCTGTTTTTATAGTCAATATATCTATTGGCAGATATTTTCATGAAAGTAGGTACATAGATGATCACTAATTTGGTTTAGAAAGATTCCAGGAATGATCAATATATTTTGTTATTCTAGTTTGACTAGTGATTAATTGGTATATATTCTGAGCACATAAGCTGTCAAAGAAGTCTTTTAATTTAACATTTTTATTATATTTGAGGAAGGTTAATGTTGATATCACCAACTAATATAAAAGCATCATTGGATTATAATTTAGATGTCTGTGTTAATAAGTCATCTTTTATCATTTTATGTTAAAATACTGGTGTTTATATATTTCACTTAGTCTTATAACTATTACTTTGAAATTTTATTTCTATTGCTATATTTTCACAGTGCCACTTCTTTTCAATTATAAATCTTCTCTATCTTTGTATGTGAGTCCGAGTCCATTTTTGATTAGTAGAGCAATGCCACCACATTTGTTTTCAGGTTAATGTAATAAACTAGTATAATTATTAAATTGGATACTCATTATATTGTCTACTTTCATTCTACTTGCTCCTAATGTTATAATATCAGGTCTTTGAATTAGAGATTCAATGAGTACATTTAACTTTTCAGAATACTTTTTGAGGCTATTGATATTAAGTGAAATTATAAATATTTCATTTTGAAAAGATTTACTATTATTATATTCCTCACTGGTATAGTATGATTTATCATTTGTTAATTTAATTTTTGAGCAGCTATCTTTTAGTATTCTTTTAATATCATTAATTTCAGAGCTATAGTTTGGTAAATCTGAAACATTTATACTACCTATATTATTTGGTGTGTATTAGATATATCAAGAATTTATTATTTTATCAGTCGATGTTGGTGTGCAAGATATGCAGCTACAAGTGTTATTCAATTTATTACTATTGGGAGTAGTAGTCATTTAGATTAATCTTGTTGCTCCACCTCTGCAAAAGAGTCTATGGAAGCTCTAATTTTCTCTTCCATGTCTATTCTACAGAAGTAGACCTCAGCTCTGTAGTCCCACACCTTTAGCTTACCATCCTTTACTAGGTTTATTCCTATCTTTTTCAGGTGTAATTCTTCTCTGGGTATTTTTGTGGTTGTTTGGTTGCACTTTTGATGTGAATAGTTTGTTTTTTGCACCTAAGGTTGCCATCTTTAGGATCAGGAGACCTTGTTTGGTCAAAATTACTCTATTTTTACGATCCCTTTCTGCATTATTTTGTTCTCCTGTGACAGGAAGTTGGTGGGATGGCCAATTATGTCGTGTTCCTGTGAATTGAGTTTTATGCTGTTTGTTTTGAGGTTGAGCAAAATTTAGTTGTTTTTTTATATTTCCTTTACGGAGTTCGATGTTGTTTTTTTCAAGGGCAGCAACCCGATCATTTAGATAAAAATGCTAAGGTGGTCTTTAGGACTGAAGAGATTTGACAAAGCGAAAAATGAGAAGGTGAGGGAGAGGATGACTATTGGAGAATTGAAAGGAAGACTTATGGAGATGAGGCTACAGTGGTTTGAACATGTGGTGAGTAGAGAGGTGGAGTGTGTGGGGAGAAAAGTCAGAAAGATAAAGGTTGGGAATAAGAGGAGTGGGAGACCCAAAAAGAAATGGGGAAACTGCATCCGTGAAGATATGGAGAAGGTGAGCGCCCGAGAGGATGATGCAATGAATCGCAAGAAGTGTAGGAAAAGGATCCGTATCGGCGACCTCATCTAAATGTAGGAAAAGCTAGAAGAAGAAGATCTTAATACTTAACTGATTTTGCTATTTTGTTTTATTGGTTAGATAATAATAATCGGCATGGTTTATGTATTACTACCTATTATATAGAAAAATTGCTTAGTTATTGAAAAACTAAAAACAACTATAGGCCCTGAAAAAATGGTCAAATGGGTCAGAAACTTAACAAACCTATATACCTACACACAATTTGGTGCTTGGTTGAAAATAATAATCTTCAACCTTTAAAATTTCCATACTATATAATAAAATATCACTGCAAAGTATTATCCAAAAGTGTTCAAAATATGAAAGAAAAGCAAAAAAGTTTAATTAAAAAGTAAATTAAATGGCGTGTTAGTCAATTAAAATGAAAGAATTAATTTAGTTGATAAGAGAATAAATATTTACCTAGATGAACAGCGTTTCTGTAATTCAACTAACAATATTCAATTTTAAGAACAAACTATACATAAAGTAGAAGATTGTGACACAGTTGTGGTTTGATACACTTAAACTTGAAATACCCCAAACTTTGAGGGGAAAAATAAGGTAATTGTAACCTGTTTCTGTATTTTCAAACAACTCTAATTGTTTGAAAAATTTTAAATGTTGATTGTCATTAAATTAATGACAATTAACATTTAAATTTAAAACAATTGATCTATTCTCAGCTGATTCTATACCCAGCTGATTGAGAACATTACATAAAATAAGCAATATAAAAGAAACATGTAAATTTATGAATAACTTTATTAAGGTTTTGAAAATTTATCTATTTAGTTCTGTTCTGTTTTAAGATATCTAATAAAAAAGTCTTCTATAAAATTCAATTTTGATTGTAAGTATATTTTAAATGAAAAAAGTGGAACAGTACTAAATTCTTTGGAACAATGATAAAAGTGTTCATTGCAAAGTTTGAATATTGTCTGTGCTGTGTTAGACCTTTTGAAATTCAATGTTTGACATAAGTAACTAAATGAAGTTGCTGTTTTTACATTGAGGACGTATATGATGTAGTTAATTATACAGTTCATAATAATATTTGTATATATCTCTCACTGTGGAATTATAATGTTGCACGTTTTGCACCTTGGTTCAAGGCATTTTTGAATGCATGGTCTGGTCACTTTTTATTTAAAATATTAAAGAGATTATTATTTTATTTATATAAAGTATGTACATAATTTATGTCCTAGAAATATGTGTTCTGTAGTATTTTCACTTTTAAATATTTTATTTGTTCAGTTATTTTATTTATAATTTTGCTGAAATTAGGGTTATAGTCAAAGACTAACGATAAATTAAATCTTTTTATTTTTTATTCACACTTAAAATACCCATATGTTTTATTGATAGCATCTTCTACAAGTAATTTCCGGGAATTAGTTTTAAGAAGTTTGTGTTGTAATTCTGATAAGTATTCTTTTAATTTTAAAGGCTCTGAAATGCTTTCATGTAATCTTTTCGCAAGTACATAAGGAATATTTATATATTTCTTAGTGTATGACAAGGATGATGTTATTTAAAAGATAATATAATATTTGACTCAGTTGTTTTTATAGAGGGTGAGTCATAATTCTTTGGACAAAATGATTTTTTAAAGGGAAACGATGAATGGCGCAAGATACTGTGATGTATTCACTCAAAAAGTTTTACCTTACTTTAGAAGACAACCGCATATGATGCATCGTGTCATTATTCAGTTGGCTGGCCATTGAGTGGCCAACCAGGTCACCAGATTGCACTCCTTGTTGAAAAGATATTAATTTTTCATAAAAGTACTAAATAATAACTGTCAGATGTTAACGAAGTTACATTTAGAAGTAGAACAGTCAGAGTTTTGCATTCCACTGACGTGTAGCGACTCTCAGCAGGCCAGCCTACCAACGTAGTTTTCCAGCCGTCAGCACAACATCCTGGGAGTGCTCTGGCACTATTACAATGTTGCTGAAAAGAAAGAACCATGCCACGGTTTGAGAAATCTGGCCGCACACATACGTGCTTGTTCATGTCAAATATCTTGACACCACGCTTGATTGAGTTGATAATGCTGATCTTAGAGGATTCAAAAATTTTCATCCAATTCCGACGTCAATGCAAACTTCTGTTTGAACTGAGTGGGCGTAATTCGCCACTTGGTTCACGAGACAAAACCAACTTCTGATATCCGTTGTTGACGTCGGAGTTGGGAAATATTTGATAACATCGATGTATTTAGGTAATGGCTCATTAGAATACTCTGACACTCGGAAAACGGTCGATATCGACTTTGCGCATAACAAATTGGAATTTGTCCGTATTAAGGACAATCTCAGCCTTACCCACTATTTTCAGGAATTCTATGGTGCGCCACCAGTGTTGCTCGAGGTCGTCGTGGTAGTGTATAGTGTCATCAACTCACCTTTCCTTTCGCTTAAAGTCCTATGTGATGGTGTCAAAGCGTCGATTGTAACCTTCGCTTGAAGATAAGTAACCTTGAGGGGCACGAGTAAAGCGCCAGCGGCCAAAAGGAGTTATAAAAGTGGTCATGTGGCGGTCTGATTCTAGAATAGGCACACTGTGATATCCATTCTACGCGTTAGTGACGGTTTTCAGTTGTTACCGGGGATTCTACCCGCGAGATGAAATGGAGACTCAACTGCAAAGGTCTCCCGCTTGCAGAACTTATTAAGTGGAGATAGGTCTGCCGTCCGTCTGGGTGAACCATTAAACTTCTACGTAACAACCATTCGGTGGCACCAATCTCTAGGCTTGCCGTAGTACACCCTGTCGATGATGTCAAGAAGAAGATCCTTGTACACTCTACGCTGCCAGTAAATCGGAATGGGCGCAGCAACATGGCATGCACTGGGAGTTGCATTGATGTCCAACTGAATCTTGACGGGCTGTCTGGACTACAAGGAAGCGATTTCTCTTGCCTCTACGAAAGCGATAATGTCATTGATGGGCTTACGGAAGGTGTTGTGCGTGTCTAATGCCTCCCGTCAAATATACGAGTCTGGATGCCAGTAAGGAGGACATCCTTTGTCAACTCTTGGGTTTAGTCAGCATTCACAGTCTGGCCGCAGTTGTACAGACACGATGTGAAAAAACACATGTTTCCGCTTCGCCCTGGCTACAAAGGCGGGAAATTGTTCATCGGGACACTGACCTTCTTGCAAGAGTTATAATTTCCATCTATTAATGCTTTGGTGGATCGAATAAGAGAGGAAATCAACAGGATACCCGTTGATAAATACCGTAAAGCATTCAGAGATTTTCCAAATCATCTTCTGATGTGTTTAGCCAATGATGGTGGTCTCTCTGAATGAATTCCTATGCTGATTACATATGTTAGTATAAAAGTTTGTATATATATCATACACCTTACTATAAATTTCTTGTTATATATATTTAGAATATATTTTTATAGATTCATTTTCAGTCCAAAGAATTATGACTCACTCAGTTTCGATTTTGTTATTTTTTATACACTAAAATATCTAAAAATAGTTTATTTTCTGCAACTGTAAAAGAAGTATTTTAATTTAGATTATTAAGAATTTCAGTAACAATTTTAATATCGCCGAAGTTATCCTATCATATCATAAAGCAATCATCTATAAAACGAAAAACATGTTTGTTAATTAAAAAAAAAGAATCAGTTTATCCGTTCTATAACCCTAATTTGATAAAAATTATATATAAAATAACTAAAAAATAAAATATCTAAAAAGTGAAAATACTGGACGTAAATTAGGTACTTCATATACATAACTAAATAAAACTCTCTTTAATATTTTAAATAAAAAGAAATCATGCATTCGAAAATGAACCAAGGTGCAAAACATTATAATTTCAGGTAAACATATAACTCTTTTACACAGAGAAATACAAATACTAACATGAGCTGTAAAAGTAACCACATCATATACGCCCTCATACGTCACACTTGTAACTTCATTTATTAGGTCAAACAACCATTTTAAACTCTCAAACCTATGCCATTTTATACTGCAAAGAACACTTTTATCATTGTTCCAAAGAATTTAGGGCTTCTCCGCTTTTTCATTTAAAAAAATATACTTAATCAGCTGGGTATATGTAGAATAGATCAGTTGTTTTAAATTTAAAATGTTGATTGTCATTAATAATTGTTTGAAAATACAGAAACCAGTTACAATTACCTACCTTTTTCCCAAAAAAGTTTATATATATTAGTTTAGTTCACGTTTGTGTTTCTTTTACTACTTATTTATTATTATGACAACTGAGTACTTTTATCATTTTTATATAAGGAGCCGTTTTAGAATCTTGCATGTTAATTAGTATTGTATTGCTTTAAAAATTCTTAAATAGAGGTGATGAGTGTCCAAAACCTATTTTAAAAACATTTAAAGTTGAAAAGTAAATAACTTTCTAGAGGAGACAACTAGCAATAGTTTCTATAAACTTTGAAGTCACCATTCTGAGTCAATTTGATCTACGTGTATACAAGAATGCGGATACATGTAAAAATACTGTAAAGATCATTTTGACTACATTTTTCACTGTAAGAGACTGATTCTTTTTGCAATATATCTTTTTTTAAATAATGTTTTTCTATTGTCAAATGGAAATTACATTTTTATAGGGTTTACATGAAAGGTGCTAACATTTTGTAATTCACAGTAATTGTTTAAATTAATTGTATTCTATAGATTTTAATTTGGGATTACAATTGAAGCTACCATGCGGTGGATTAATGTGTAATCTTCGCTAATTTTTATCATTGATTGTTTAAAAACAACACCCATTGCCCTAAATTTGGAATCAACAAGATTCTCTTTCGACGTTTTTAATATGCATTTTTGTCCTATCCCACTAAAGTCAAGTGACTGCCCACTGAAAAATTCAAATGAGCTAAAAATGTCAAAATATGTTTTTTTCCTAGAATAGAAAAAATAAAATATCTGAAACATCACATTTATTTTACATTTTTTAAAGAATAGTCCTGGACAAAATAGCAATCATTATGTTTTATTAAGAAACTATTTTTTAAATTTTTTTAATCATTTTAAGTTTTTTAACTGATACGCAGTTGAGTAATGAAAGCATTTTTTTAAAAATAATTTGCAATATCCGATGATAGTGATAATAATGTGCGCTATTGTGAGTGTATTTTTCCTGAAACTTTAATAGAAATTCAAGATGAGTTGACTTGTGATAATATTGATTATACGAAATATCATTAAAAATATATGGTTGAAAAAGTTCTGCTACTTCAAAGTCGTGTGACATTATTTATAAAAAAAGCTTTTAATTTGAAACAAGCCATATTAAACGTGTATTCTTTGAATAGTAAGTGTAGATCATTTCATCAAGTAGGATGAACATTTTATAAAAACTTAACAGTTTTCTAAATAAATACATAAGTAGGTACATACTAATGTAAATTATTCTAAACTTTGTGCATATGGTTTAAAGATGGAACGTCGTTAACAGTAGTCGCTTTTTGTACAATTCGACCAATAAACTGATGAAACTACCTAAATTTGTAGACGGTTGATAGTACATACAAAAAATGTTTACAGGTATTACGCAATATATAATTAGTCCCAAAAAGTTAACACAAAATACTTTTTTGTTATTTATCCATTATTTATAAACATAATTAGAAATTTAAACTTAAAAATACAACATTTCTGTAAAAGATAAAATTCAATTTGTTTAAAACTAGATTTTAATATCATTATATCTATAGGCCACTGAGCCATTGGGTTAACTTTATTGGACAAACTACTTACCTGCACTTGAATCGGTACAATAATATGGGTAGGTATTTGGGTTTCCAAGGTAGGTAGGTAAGAGTTTTAAAAAACATAAAATTTTGACTATGGATGACAACTTAACAGTGCTCATTAAAATAGACGTTCTAAAAATCAATGCGGTTGAATTTCACGAAATTACATGCATTATTGACTCAATTGTGAATAAGGTTAAGATGATTGGATAAACCTATATTTAGCTATAAATAAAGTAAAGGATAATTGTGCAGGGTTCTTCTACATATTATTAGGTACAAATAACTATTATAAAAACTAAAAATTTCTTAAAATTACTCTTAATGGGTTTTGTTCAAATTTTAAATTCACATTTTAAAGTATATATACTTTTAGTGAATTTATGGGAACAATAACCAGAAAAATTTAGCTAACTAAATAAGGGTCATAACAGGGACAATATGTACATACTAAAACAAAGGAATGTTAACTCTAATTTTGTGTGCCAACTGCTGCAAGCTGGTTTTCATATATCAGAAATAACTGAGCCAATCGCTCCAAAATTTAAAACCTTGATTTGAACTTACAACAGAAATTTTTTTTACATTTATTTTTTAATCTCAGGCCACGTGATCTATATAGGATGGCTGACAATTATTGATTTTTCACATTTAGACTTATAATTCAATATTTGTGATAGTACGAATGATAATTTTAAGTTAATTGAAAGTAGCTAAATTATTTGAATCATTGAGTATCAAAAGTTCTCATTGTTGTTCAGTCGATTTAAAATTGGTATTTTCGGTCCTTGCTTTGAGCCGGTCCAAACTAAAGGTCACGTGACCCATATACGAGTGTGTTTCAGTTATAAGTTCAAATTAATGTTCCAAATTTAGTAGTTTCTGAAATATGATACAAGGTCTTTAAAAACAGCGTACAGAAATAGCACATTAAAGATATAGAGTTGACAGTCCCTTGGGTCAGAAAATAACTTTAACAAACTTACTTGCTGTAAAATAAAATATAGTTTAAACACATAATTATAGTATCAATTAAATTATAAAGAGACTTTTCAAAATCTAATCCCATTATTGATTGCTTTAATTAGGACATTTTAATTTGACCATTTTGACTTCTTCTAATTCAAAAATCAAATTGTCTCCTGACTTGAAGTTGTAGTATTAATTTAGTGTAACAAATTTTGTCAAAATCGATCAAGTACTTTAAAAGGAGACTATTTTTATTTCATTTTCATTTCTATTTTTTCACTCTTCTTTCTCTGTTCCTTTTTATTTTTCTCCTTCATTGATATCAGAGGTCAAGCACCAATGTTGCATAGCAACAGATTATAATTTTTATTCAATATAAACAAATATAGGACTAATATAGGAATAGGAATTACAAAGAATTAGAATAAATCACAGAACAAGAAAATAAAAATAATAAAAGAACAAGAAAAGAAAGGATATACATAGTTGTTGAGATTAGGAGAAAAGTAAATTAAAAAACACATTTTATTGTATTTTCTATCTAATTTTATAGACCTAATTAATTATTTTCCGAAGATAATAACAATCTGACTTATATTTCTTTTTAAAAATCCTATAAAACCTAGGACGATCTAAATTTTTTTTAAATATAAATTTAAAATATAATAGCAATAATAATAAGTTATTTTAAATTCTAGCATTTTTAAATTAATAAAATTACTAGTTGGTTTGTCTGAAGCAGCATGTTTATATAAATGATAAGTATTAATAAAAATAACAAAAATGCTGCGAAATTTATAATATAATAAAACAATAAAAATATATGCTATTACAAATTTTCAGAGTAAGACGTCTTGATCAAGTAATAATTAAATAAATTTAAAATCAAACGAAAGAATGTCTCACTTTGAATTTGACAAAGACTAATTAAAGACACCAAATACGAGAGAAAAATATCTAATCATTGTCACTGGAATCTAACAGAGAAATCTAAAGCAAGGAAATGGTATAAAAATATCTAATCCTAGAAATGTCAAAAAATGGTAAAAAAGATATTGGGAAAATGATTGCTACTGAAAAGTCTCTCAAAATCTAATGGTTTGAATCTGTGATTTTTTTCTTTGCTGTTTATTATAGGGTTAAGTTGTTGCTTGCTTTAGCTAATACTAAAATTGTAAAAGATGTTTTGCAAAGATCTTTGTGTTTGGATATTGAGCCCGATGTAAAATAGATGGCATTTGGTACATTGAATCTTGTAAATTACAGAATTTCTGTGGTATAAATTGTTTTTCATAGTGCAATTAGCTAGTGAGCAGAGCTTTACTGGTTGTTTGGGATTTAGCGTTTGTCGTAGTGAAAAAGATAGAGGACTCAGTTTAATGTTGAGATTAGATTGTTTGAAAGTGGATTGAATTTTGGGAGTCTTGGGTTCACCTAAGAAAGGTATTAAAAATAGAAAGTTTCTTAGAGCCAATAAATCTATGTTTAGTAGTATTCTTAGATAAAGATTTAGAAATATGTTTGTTAAGGTATCCATTTTGACTGAGAATCTTACTGAAAGTGGATGAATATTTTGTTTTGTCTATTTGAAGGGTGCATCTGTTTGTATTCGTTTAGATTCTTGGATGACGACGTTGTGCTTTAGTTAATTGGGTAAGGTCGATTTATAATGAATAAAGAGATCTTTCTTAGCACTTTTCTTTACGAATCTGAAGTAGTTCCGTCTGTTTGAAAAGGAGGTACAACATGTTATTGTTGTCAGAATGTTTAATTTCAAATTTAATCGATTGGTGTTAAGCATTCATGAAGTTGTGGATTTTAGTGGCTTCGAACTTATTTACTGTAAGGCTGAAAGAATCATCGCAGTATCTTCTGTTGATCCCATAGGTACATGTGTAGGTGACTCAAAGCTTGTTTTTCCTACTTATCTATGAAAACGTTTGCTAGTAAGCCGGAAGTGTTACTACCCATAGCCAGTCCTGATATTTGTTTGAAATGTCTATTCTAATACGTGAAGAATTTTATGTGGGTAGCGTTAAAGTTGTCTTCTTCTCAAAGGTGTTGACATATAACATCGTTTGCTTCATTCTGCGGAATTGAGGCTGAATGGATAGCTAAAGTTTTGTTTATTGACATTAGGGAGGTTGTTGATGTCTTCTATGAGTATCATTCTATTTTCGAGATGAGCTGGAACTGATTTTAGTAAATAAGTGGATGGAGGGCTGTTTGGTTTGCAATATCGGGCGTATATTCAATCCGTTTCTTTTTTGTGTTTGAATTAAATGATAAAATGAGGTATAATTAGAATTGTTGTTGTAAGGTTACGCTTGACATAAGTTGGTAAGTTGGCCTTTCTGCAAAGTTGTCTTTGGTTTAATTGACTTCATTGGTTTGTAGATTGTAGTATCATATGATCCAATCCTGCTTTTTCATAAATATAATTAATGATAACGCAGAATTCGGTGCCTTTATCACTTGGCAGATAATAAGCTTTGAGTTTCAGTGCATTTAATGTATCTCGTTCTAGTTTGGTGAGATTTGGAGTAATTGAATTAATAGGAATTGAGTCGAAAGCTTTACAAATATTAGAAAAACTAAGTTCAATGATTTTCAAGGTTGGGATTAGAAATTGGGGGTAGGTTTCCATAGCTACTTTGGGGAATCTGAGAAGATGGTTTCGGTGGAATTGATGATGTATTAATCTTAATGTATTTGTTCCATCGCATTTTGTAAGCTAACCAGTATTATTTTGTACTTGATTGCGAATTTGGTAGATTCGTTCCTGTTGTGTTTGGATGGCAAAATTAGAACCTTTGAAGAGAAATTCCATTGTATTAGTATTTAAAGATTTGGTTAAGTCTAGATGAAGATTATTAGTCATAAGTTTTTCTAGTTAAGTGCTCTTTTTGGGGTTCTAAAGATGAAACAATTTATTTTTGTTTGTTGGTGTGTAAAATACTACAATTGTAGTAACATATCTTTTGCAAGCATCAAGGACGAATCAAAATATTTCCAATGTCGATTTTGAAAAAAAAACAATTTTATTGACAGAATTTGAAATTTATCTAGGTAGATCACGTATCATCTCAGATAAAATAAAGGATTTAATTTTTAAAGTAGCTGAACGAAATTGATGAAACGAGAAATGTCTTGCTAGATGAATATTGTCGAATGCATTGTAAAAAATTTAGAAGGATTTACATTTCCTCAAAAAATAAAGTTGTTGCTCACTATCTAATTGCACTATGAAAATTAATTAATGCCACAGCAATTCTCTAATTTACAATATTCACTGTAACAAATGCCATCTTTTTTTACATAGGTAGCCTCATTCTTACTGTTCATGTAAGAATAGAAGACCACATTAATCGAGCTTAGTATCCAAACACAAAGCTCTTTGCAGAACGTCTTTTACCATTTCAGTATTACCTAAAGCAAACAACATCATCGACCTACTTATCAAAGAAATTATAAATCACTGATTTAAACCATTTGATTTTGAGAGACTTTTTCAGTAGCAATCATTTTCCCAATATCTTTTTTTATATTTTTAAAGATTTCTAGTAATTAGATATTTTTTACACAATTTCCTTGATTTAGATTTCTCTGTAAGATTCCAGTGATAATGATTAGATAGTTTCACAAGTATTTTATATCTTTAGTTTTCTCTGTCAGATTCAAAGGCAAGATATTCTTGGGTTTTGATTTTAAATTTATCCTAATTATTAGGTGTAATTGAATATTTTATTTTTTAATATAATATATACAGTAGCATTTTGGCCACTTTCATTAATACTTATCATTTTTAAAATCAATCCGATTTAATTATCAATTATGGTTGTCCATTATATGACAGTATTGTATTAGTATTACATAATATAACTTTGACATACTTACCAACTTCGAATGCACATTGTATATTTGTTTAAATCCCTAAAAGTGTATTATTTGTTTTGCCATATTTTTTATCAAAATTATAATTTGGTATAAGGTACAATTGCTTTTACTTACTCTACGTAATCCTTGAGCAGAAATTGCAATTAAAAAATTGAAAACTCCGTGAACAGGTGCAGTAAATATGCCTGTATTTTCATTGTATCCACCGCCTTCATTAGTTACAACACTATCAAATATTACTTTTTGCCCTGCTACTGGTTTTGTAAGTACATTATGTTTCAAACCGGAAAAGAAAGCTACTTTGTTAAGGGTTCGTTGTGATGAGCCAATCTCATAGGCAGTACCTAAAATAAAATTACGGAGAACAATAAATATGTATCCTTATAGTCCCAGAGCCAGGATATGTTTAATGAAAGTTTCGCCCCCCCCCCCAGAGGTTTAACAATTTATTTATATAGTACATGTATAGAGTAGGTGGGTCCTCAGGTGGCGGATAGAGGAACGGCCATCAGATATGGCGGTTTGCTGCGAATACATTGAATAAGCAGTCCCAGACCAACAGCGATGTTTTCGTAGGGAGAGAGAAGCCAGCAGGTGACGATGTGGGTCTCCAAAACTCTCATATTCCCGATGAAGAAGCATGACAAGGCGAATATGGCCGCCTTTAACTAAGCCTAGTCCTATTGTTGGGCAGCAGCAACACTAGTATCTGTAGTTGGCGGAAGAGCCGAACCATGGTCAACGGTGGCTACAGACAACAGAGGGC
>JAUYWI010121305.1:0-21091 GCA_034780595.1 Parotoplana pacifica
ATCGACCAACATGACAGCTATTTATAATAGAATAAATCGATGCAGTTTTCTTGGAATTACAATTTCCCGTTTTGCCCAACTATACCGTTTTACCCCGTGTTCCCTACCTTTAAAAAGTCAAATGTTAAATGGTAACAATCAGTTCTTATGGTTCTAATGCTTTAATTTTCAGGTTTTATATTTGGCAAACAATAAAGTGAATCTCATTTGATTGAAGAACCATATTCCTCATTTTCATTTGCATTGCAACATGTTGATGAAATGGAAATGTTTGGGTTTCATAAAAAAATTGCACTGCATTCACAAATATAAAATTGTGATTCTGGATGCTGCTTATGAAATGCTGTCAATCACAAATCACAACATGAATGCAAAGAGCTAGCTGCAATTTCTGAATGAAGCAGGCAGGCCATAGAGCACTAAATAACGGTGCAATGCCAAACATGATGATTTTTTTATAAGCGCAATATCGTGATACCCTTAAGTATTTCTGGTAGACATCATTAATTGTTTATGTTAATTGTTTGAATGGAATATTTGTAGACAAAGAATAGAATTTTTGATGGATAAAGAATAAGCTCTGTACATACAGTATATAGTAAAGGATTTGATTAAAGAATTCATTAACAAAATTACTTACTTTCGAATTATTTTGTTAATCGAAACTAACATGTTGATAGTTTTAAGAGATAGAAGTAACCATGGGTAGCCTCAACATTGAATAATAAAATCATTTGAAACATTCAGAAGAAAATATTTAAGATATTCTTTAGACGTTTGTAATGTAAATAAATTTGCAACAAATCCAAGCAACATTGTTTCACTGATATATTTTTCAGATGGGACAAATACATTGGGTCACCCCTGGAGGCACACGGAAGGAGGACCGTTTGTGCAGCACAAGACTGGCCATATTGTTATGGTCTTGAGCTTTCTACATAGCAAAGCCACCAAACTTTTGGAGACAGGAAATATGATTAAACCTTTTGTAGCTCCAAGACTAAAAGTATATATCTCCCTCCCTTTAATATCTACCGGTTTTTAATTCCATAATAATTATAATATTATTGGCCATAAATGGCAAAATGTGAGTTAGCTCACCCCATAAATAATTGAAATACACTCAAAACTGCGTTTGCTTTTTAAATAATTAGCATTTCCATGAGCTAACTACTTTTTTATAATTTTAACTTACTTTCGCCCTTGATATTGTGATTGTTTTTTGTTGAATGCTTTTGTTGTTAGTATTAAGGTTTAGGATGGTATCACTGCTATTTTGGTGATGTTAAACAAAATTATCGATTCTTGTATTGGGATTATTAATTGTCTGTGGTAGATAATATATGTTCCATAAATAATTGTATTTTATATTTACAATTTTGAAGGATTTCTACTAATCTAAATGTAAAGCTACCATAAATGTAAAGCATCCAATTTTCATGTTCAATACTATGATGTACGCACTTTTAAATATTGTATTTTATATTTCCAATTTTGGTGGAATTTTACCCTTTAACTTAGATGTAAAATGGTAGTATAGCTAGGTCAGTTAAAACAATAAAAAAGTAGTTTGCTCATGGAAATTCTAATTACTTAAAAAGCAAACACAGTTTTCAATGTATTTCAATTATTTTTTGGGGTTAAGCTAACTCACTTTTATGTATATTTCAATTATTTTAGGCTCTGAGCTAACTCACTTTTTGCCATTTTTGGCCAATAATATTATATCACATTTATTGTTGAATATTTTTGGCGTTATATTACGGTGAAAAAACATTTTATTTTGAAAATAAAATAAATTAAATATCATCATCAAGGTAACTGTTTGATCTGAGCATTGGAGATAATGTTTCACCAACATATCAATCCATGGTGGTCCTTGCTCAACATCTTGAAATCTTTGCAGTTGAAAGAAATTGTCTGTATGTTCAATCAGGCACTGTATGCCAAGGCAAATGTGGAAGCATGAAAGGTTCAGCAACATCATAATCAGGATGCTTCACCTTGCATCAATCTGCTAGATGATCCCTATGCCTGCTTTCTGCCATACTATTATGCCACAATGTCAAGACCACTTACTGATCACCCTGATGTGCATGTGCACTCATGCAATGTGGCTTCTCAGTCCAGATTGTCCAGTCAACTCCATTCAGGCACATACCTGTGAACCAGACCATTGAGGAGACTGTTAACAAGGACACACAGACACCAGGAGGAACAAATGGCTTCAGCCTCAAACTTGGTGCTGTCACCAAATACTACCAAAGTGCCTACTTGACTCAGTTGAGAGAAATGGTGGTCCAAAGTGAAGCAAACCTCAATCACCCAAATTTTCAGTTACCTAGGATCAGAAAAGATGAGGCTGATGTTCAGTCTATTGTTGAACTCATGGATACCTGTTGGTTGAATCCATTCAGCCAACAATGAAGATAGATTTGGTCAGCTTGTCAATGGCAACTGTAGTGCCACCAGGTGTAGCCCATGATACTCTTCATGCTCCTCTAGGTCTGCTACCATGGGCCATTGCCAATGGAGATGGATCCCTTCACAAGACAAATAGTTACATAGCTTTAGCCAGAAGTAATCCCTGAACCATCAATAACTATCATTGATGGGATGAGCCTGGTGCAGAAGCTGAAAGGCAATGAGAGAACCTTTGCCAACCTTGGCCAGCTTCCACCATGTGAAGACACCCTCATAATGCATGCCACCCATGCAAACTACCAAGCTGCTATATGGAGGAAGTCTGCAGACCCACCCCTCAGTGCAAGATCCTGATACAATGGTTGGACAACTGGCCATCGAGTGGGTGTGTGGGTCTCCCACACCAGATATCATGCTGGAACTCATCTCCTGCAAGTGTACAAGGGTCTGCAAACTACCAGACAGCACATGTCTGGTGAATAGCCTCAGGTGCACATATATGTGCAAGCTACAACTGTGTAGCAACCAGCCATATGAAGACAAGCCTATTGCAGAGCTCATGGACTTTGATCTGGACAATGATGATACTTACTAGTTCTCAATTTTGTAACCTTTAGCATCTATAATGTTACACTACATGTAAACTTTTTACAGTGGTTTTAAAATTTATTTGTAATGAATAAACATGTTTAAATGCCAAATCATTTTTATGTTACTTGTTGTGTGTACAATAGTGTTAGCAGAAACAAAATTTTACTGAAAATCTGTTCCAATCAGGGTGGATGTCTATATGTACATGATGATATGTAAGTGGGCTATGTGTATGGGGCTTTTGCATGCATTTGTAGTGTTGCCACTCCTGCAGAATTCTGAAGAAATGCAGAATTTCAGAGACTGTGGAATTCTAAAAAGCATTGTAAAATTCTGCCAATTAGCTTATTTAATTCTCTATCTAATTATCACCCTTAAAAGTATACCCTGTTTTTGTAATAAATTAAAGAATCTTAATAAAATATACATTACTTTCCCTCATGCAGACATATTATAATAACTAACCATTCAGATTTGACCAAAACATGTGTCCTGGTGCAAATCATTAATTATTCTTTTTGTGGGTGAGACAATTTTACCAAACACTTGTGTCGAAATTACAGGTCTAGCTGCCTCTGAATAACTTATTTGTCAAATGTCTCAGTTTTTTTATCCCAAAAAGCAATCAATGTTGATAATTTGGTCTGCATGGTAACCACAGTGTCAATGGATGTGCAAATGTTAAAGATGAAGCTATGGAGATAGAGAAAAAGGAAAAAGTATGCTATCAAGAGGAATAAGATGCTCACTAACAATGGAAATATGAAAATGAGAGAAAGAAAGGACTGGAAAGGAAAGGAAAGAACAGGAAGTGGATGCAATGCTGAAGGCATACCAGAAGATGATGGATGGTCTGAGGGAAGAATAGTCCCAGTTTGACAAGGATAAGGAGAAAGTAGGTGCAAAGAAAGGGAAGCATTGAATGTGGCATTGACCATGTAATTTAATATGCACTACCTATAACTAATTAGTACATCACATTGACATTGCATCCCATTACATAAGTATATTACTATTCTTTGCATTGAGACTGTTATGTTTATACACAATAGCAAATATCTTTTGTATAAAATATATGACTTTCACTTTGGATTTCTTGACTTTTACAGCATAATCAACTTTTCTTTTCTTTCAAAGTATTTGTTTGGAAATGTCTAATAGTTGATATTCTTATAATAAATATTTTGGTTTTGAAGTCAATTTATTAGAAACAATGATATCAAAAATATTATTGTTGGAAATTTTAATGTTTAACAGAGTTTTGCAGTTTATGGTAGAGTGGCAATACTGCATTTGTTGGCAATTAATAGATCATGCATTGAACAATATTGACACTACAATGGGTTTTCTGGGAAAATATCCTTAAGAAAACAATATTAGAGAGTTGATAACCACCAATATGCTACTCCTCTGCAAGTGTTATCATATCAAAACATAATCTAGGGATGTATGCCAATTATAGCAACTAGAATTTGCCCACACTGATGGTACAAGTAGTTGAAATTTTGGGTCTTGGTCTAAAGACTAAATCACTAAATAATTTTAACAGGCAAAAATTTCCATTCACTGAACTATCTAATTTTATTATAAATAATAATTTAAAAATATTTGTAAATTGATAGAATTATATGTTTTTGACATTTTACATTAAGTTCATCTAAATATTTAAATTTTAATATCAGATAATTATGCTGTTTAGCCTAAGATATTTTTATACTAACTTGCTGACCCTTTTTGAGGTCACTAACTGCATATAATAGAGAATTACCCATTTTAATTAAATGGAGGCATCTATATTTCTATATAATATTTTTTGTCATAGATAATTTGTACTCATTCAGAATTTTATTGTTTTTTAGTAAACTCCTTAAAGTTATTGTCTTTTTGCATTGTCTAACATTATACCTCTCTGACAACTAGTATTTTTCTGGACCTCTACATACACTAGAAAAAATACTTAGTCTGCATTCAATACATATATAGTTCCAAAATTACATGTTTTGATAGAAAATGGCAGCTCATTTTGTAAAGGATATAGATTTTTATTATAAAAGTAGTTTTTCAGTCCA
The DNA here is from genome assembly GCA_034780595.1 of Parotoplana pacifica. NCBI lineage: Eukaryota > Metazoa > Platyhelminthes > Proseriata > Otoplanidae > Parotoplana > Parotoplana pacifica. The sequence goes on from JAUYWI010121305.1 coordinate 5,085, forward strand.
TTTTGCAATAAATGTCCAAAATTATTCAGAAAAGGTTTTGTGGAGGTGCGGTATTTCAAATACCTGGATTCTATTTTTGCTAAAAGTAACTACCTATGATTTGGAAAATTGTGAGAGAATCAAAGGAACCTGGTAAAGGAGTTACTGCAGTATTGTGTGATTAAAAAAATCTCTGGATGGTTGACAATCAACATATTATACAATGCAGTCATCTGACCTGTGCTGCATTATGCTTCAGAGACCAGGAAAACAGCAATTGAGATGGATTGACTGTATTGAGGCCTTATACCAACTTTTTCAGTGCAGCAAATAAGGGATAACAACAGTCAAAAGAAGACAATAATTTTTCACAATATCAGCTGAAAATCTTCCACCATTTGGCAGAATTCTGCCAAAAGGGGGTCTGAAAAGTTGAGTCTCATAATTCATTCAACATGTTGGGGGTTCAATTTTTAAAATTCAAAATTTGACTCACTGAATTTATAACTGCATAATCTATCAAATAATAATTTTTTCAAATATACACAGTCAGCTACATACTGGACTTCAAACAATTCTATCACATGAATTACACCCAAAATATGGAATATTTTAATGTTTTTATTTTCTTGATTTAAAAAAGGAAGTTCATCTAAAATGTTAAATTTTACATCTTAGCATCTTTAATTTCAAAGTTTTCCATATATGCTTATCTTGACTTAAGGCTCACTTGCTCCAATACCCTAAACTACTATATCCAGCATTTCCAAGGCTGCTCTGCATGACTGTGTGATTTTTGACAAAAATGTCTAAAACTGCAGATTTAGCCATAATACTTTGGCAATAAAACCTTTTGCTGATTTAGAGAGTATCTACATACTCAAATTTCACAAATGTACTCAAATACAATCGAATTTTAATGTATTTCTGCACCCATTCATAGGCACAGCTCCTGCCTCACCATAAAATCCTACAGTCCAAGGGAAATCAATTTTTTCCACCAAAACCGACCACAACCATTCTCAGGCTTGCATTATGTTACATAGATATTAACTAAATTTTATCACAATTTATCCATGTTATTTAAAAAAGCTATAGGTCCTGTAAATTTGATATTTGAAAACTTCTGGGAATTTAGTTGGGAAATTGGTTGGAGCCATGTTTGACCAAAAACAAGTTATTTTGGAACATAATGTGACATTTTAGTGTGTACTTTATGTTCATTTTATAGATAGATAAAGTGCACTTATGTTCATCTTAAAGATAAAATGCACTGGAAAAACAAATAAGGTAGCTTGCAAAGCAGACATATGTCCCAAAGTTACTTATTTTGGTAGAAAGTGGTTGTTGCTTTTATTTGTCATTGATATAGATTTACTACCCAATTTATAATATGGTTTTTAGGACTTCTGTATACAATGTAGAAACTTGTAAGATATCCAAAGCTATTGGAAAGCCCTATGAAGCAATGAAAAAGAAATGGTGGAAAAAGCTGCTTTGATTTAATTCAGATTTATACTACTGACTGACTTATTATGTTACAAGCAATTTAAAAAAATGTTCACAAGAAAGATGTTTTTGTAAAATCATTTTATGTTATTTATATAAAAAATACAATACTATGCAAGTAACATACATATAAATACATCACTTAAATAAAATTAAATGTTTTAAGAAAAATCTTTCTTGTGAACATAAGACAACATCAATTTTATTAATTGCTTGTAACATCTTGAGAAGTCAGTAGTTGTAAATTTGAAATAAATTGAAGCAACTTTTTTTCAGCATAGTAAAATACATTGAGTGACCCTAGAATCTATATGCAATATTTGTACAATGCTAGACTTATTGTTCTAAACTTGTAGTCACATAACTATGTAATAAAACCATCAAACCTTTGGGACTCAATATTATGAGTAGAACCCTCCCAGACTGTAGTTAATATTTGAAATGTAGAAACTTTGAAATGAAAGTAATATCATTTGTCATTATGAGATGGAAGTACAATTACTGGGCTAGAAAAAAGAAACCATACCCCTAATAATAAATAACATTTTAGTGATACATATAAGATACTTTCTTTTATATTTAATTAATGACATCAATCAAAAAGTGGATGGTCTTGAAAGGTGTTTGATATGTGTTCAAGTATTCAACTGATTTCTATTTCTTTATAAATAGAAATTGGTGCTATTTTTTCTACCTGTTAATGATCTGGTTCTTTATGTTATGTTGAACTTTTTGCATAATTTTGTCAAATGAAGATTGAATGAATATATCTATTTTTCCTTTATTACTTCAAAAAGTAGAAGAACAGACAATATATGTATTGCTATAGTTTTTGCATATAGTCAATTTTAGCCAAATTAAAAAGCAAACCCTGTTTCAAACTTTAAAAAATCAGAACATGTTAACCAAAGCTCACATTTAAAAAGTAGACATATCATGATAAATCTAAAATTAATATCTTTAATTTGTACAAGCTTTTAGTGCTCTTTTAAAGTTTATCAAACCTCCCAAGGCCTGTCCCAAAGCTTTATAGATTACCAAACTGCATATAATTACATTTAGCAGAACATTTTCTTTCTCATTTCTATCAGCATCGACAATGGCCACCAGTTCAGCTCTTGAAGCTGCCAAACTGAAGAAGGAGAAGAAACTTGGTCATAGACGAGTAACAGGAGCTGGTGAAGTTACTTACAAAAAGGTAATAATCTGCTAATTTATTAGCTAGTGTGACAAGACATTAATAGTGAGATTTTTATTTTAAATTACCTGATTAGCAATTTCTTTGTCTTCTGTAAATCTAACTTAGTCATTTATTTGACTATACAATGTTAATTTAACAATAACCTCTCTAAAGGTATCAAGTAGGTCTATGTAGTTGAAGCTTCTTTACCGCATATATGTACATGCAGCACTGTAATTCATATTAAAAGTGCAAATGCTTGTTGAGCACAACCACTGGGATATTAATGGTTTTCGAAAATTAGTTGTTTTGTTTTGCATATTCGTGATCAACCTTCTAGTGCATTATTCTCTGAAATTTACATATTACTCTAGAACTCCCATTGTAGTAGTGACCTTTTGGCTTCTGACCACCAAGTATTTCTTAAGCACTCATATTAGAAGATGATAACAGAATGAAAAATTATTTGGATGATAAGTAATTCTATAAATTACATATAGTGATTAAATAATTTGTCATTTTTAACCAAATACTACCTGTCCAAATATATTTACTTTGTTGTACTATTTAGTGTAATTTTGATATTTTTTATCGATTTAATAAAGGAAAAAGATAAATCCAGTACAACAAATAGGTTTATTTTAAAAGATTAAACAAATATTTCCTTAACAGTTAGTAGTACAGTAAGTATCACACATGCTCTTGTAAGGGCTTTATAAACAGTTTCCAAATATGTCATTTTCAGTCCCATTATTGTTCTAAATGTGTCTAATTTTCAAAATTTATGTATTATGACTGATTTTATTGCACAGTACCTACTATTTTTATTTACTGTATTTTAGAAAACTACTTCAGAAATCCAACAGGCCATTAAGCTTGGCATTAATGTAAGCGTTAGTATGAGTGAACAAAAGACAAAACGTGACCTTCTACTCAGAGATTTTGGTGTTATTGAAACTGTTAATTTTCTCAAAGAAGGGAGTAAGACCACTCCTGCCCATAAGCTGTCTGATTTTCGGTTTCGAACTTATGCTCCTGCTGCATTCCGTTATTTTCGTGGATTTTTCAAAGTTGACGTTAGTGATTTTCTGGTAAGTGATTATACAGATTGTTTATGCTATGTTCCAATCTAAACGAAATTTTACGTGTTATTTGTGTCTAAGTTGATGATCTTTATAATTCTTATGATTGCAGAGGATTAATTTTTTGTTACCATAGTTGTGCTGTTACTGTTTTTATTTTTAGGAGATGACTGTAATTTTATATCATTTAATTCCGGAATCATTTCTTTACTTAACATTTTATAAATATTAAACTGAATGCTAGACAGTTGTCGTTTTGGTTCACTCGTATCTGTACTTTACGCATATCCGCAGATTGCCAGATTTTCGATTTAGCCCAAGAGTGATGTAGGTTAGTTGTTTGTTGACATCATCTCGGTGATCCTGCTACTCACTGTTTATCTAGACGAATTGTTTTGTCTTTGCATTCTACATCGGTTGTTGTTTGGTGAACCTATGTGCATTGCTTGTTAGTAACAGAATATATAGGTTTTCCATGGCATCAGTATTCCGGTTTTTATTCCTCTCCTAGCTTTCATGTGTTAACAATATTCGTTCGAATCGGTGCTGATGGATTTTATTTAATTTGATCGTTCTGCCTACTTACCAGCTCCACAGACAATTAAAAAGTCTAATTTATAAACTTTTACTGAAATTAGCTATTTAATGCACGGAATTCCGGCATTGTTTTATGAAAATCAAGAACTCAGTAGTCCTTTAACAACTTCAAATACCAATGAATTTTATGTTACTCTCTAAGAATACTTTAGCTTTATGTTGTACAATAGGTAATGCACAAACTATTTACAATGCAGTCTCATGCCGAGATTTCATTTGCTGTAATAGCTTTAGTATTAGCATAATATCAAATCTTTTCTGTATTCGTAATCTAATTTATTCAAATACTCTGATAATAATTATGTGCTAGTCTGACTACATTATTTTCTCTAGTAGGTACAAATTTTTAATGTCAACGTTCAAGTAATCTTCTGTCTTGATTTTAGTTATCACTGTTCTATAATTTAAAATAATTAAATCCAGTGTTAATGCCCAAACCCTAAAGTAAATAGAGTTGAACTACCTTTATGTTCATCAATTTTTTATCATGAAATGCCATATTCTTTCAAGGCATTTTTTATCATTATTCTTTTTTTAGATTGTTCTCTTCGACACTGTCAGAAGCTCCATTTGTTGGGTTTTCTTAAGCCCGTATCTTTTTCTTTAACATTCCGCCATTGTTTCGTTGTCTGATCTTTTTTTTAAACACCATACACATGTCCAAAGAAGTTAAGTTTTTAGCAATATAAAATAATAACACGGCTATTGGAAGGTTGACATTCAAGTTAACATTGTGTAGAAAAAATAATTATGTGGGTGTCTGTACGAGTATACGCGATTAAACATGAGCTGTTTACGATATCGTATGGCGGTTAGGTACTCAGCCCTAGATATTAAACTTTCGTCTTTACTTTGTTACCTTAAATGTTCATCAAGACGATCTGAGTTGATAATTCCGTGTCTGATTTTCTAGCTCTACTTCTAAACCTATTGCCTATAGATTTCATTCGCTGATCAATAATTCTTTTCTGATAGTTAGTCGGTGGTTTTTTCTCTAATTGAGTTTGAATCTAGGCTACGTATAATTTCCAATTCCTGGATTTTCTATCTCAATTTCCCCTATGTCAATTTTATTCCTTTTGCTTTGTCTGGAACTACATAGTTTGCACTACCATTATCGTTTGGTGTGACGAATGTGTTTTTTTATTGGAAAGTTGACCTACTTATTTTGAAGCTATTCAACTAGACATATTATTGTACCTTTTATTTAACTAAAGGTACAACTTAAAAGTAATTGTGTGTTTCCTAACTTTGTTTTGATCTGTTGGTAGGCAGCTAGAAGCTATTTTAGTTTTAGCGCTCGTCATGACAAATTTAGGGTTTAATTTTGTTTTACTATTTTACTTATAGGAATTGTATTTTGGAAATTGAACTAGGTATTTTATTAAACAAACATTCGATCGTGGAGTAGCCTTCGCGCCCCCTAATAATGTAGGTAGGATGGACCTATTACACATGGCACGTTACCATAAGAACACCTGTCTTAGCCTAATTTTTGAATTTTACAGTAAAAATAGGCGATTGGTGGCTCATTTTGGACAAAAAAGTATGGCTAATTTCGATTAATCATAACTACAGTCGCTGAAATTCTTATTTACCACATGTCACAGAGCTTATTAAAGTTTCTCTAACTTTAAACCCATTTTTCTCAAGACTTTGTTTTTGATGACATACCAAACTTATCAAATTTAAAATATGTGACATAGCTTGGTGAAATTTTGACATAGACTTAATCTATGTACATATACATATGGACATAGACTTAATCTATGTACATACTACCGAATGAAAGGTTATTTTCTGTAGATTTCCGTATGAAAAAAATAGAGTAAGACCTGTGTTCTTATGGTAACGTGCCATATAATCAAACGGTTTATTTCAATTGGTGCTTTGCCTTCACACACCCATTTAATTTGGAAAGCTCGGTACAATGTTTCATTTAAAAATACTTACATAGGTAGGTTATATCTGGTGGTAGAGAGATACGGTTAATATGATATCATCTTCTCTTTATGATTTAGAAACTACCTCAGGATATCCGTTATAAAAGTATATGTGTGCTGCCATAGATACGATTATGAGTTAATTTACTAAATTGTAACTTAAATTTGTCTTAGGTAATCTGTACTTCAGAGATAGATACTAGGTACGACATTATTAGACAAATAGGAAAGCGATTGTTTGTGATTTTACAGACATTCTGTTTTCTTCTTCGAAGTTGTTTATGTAGGTACGTACAAAAAATACCTCTAATGTTTGTACACATTGGGAATACACGTGAGAGTAAATATGTAATTTGAAACTCGAAATTTTAATTACTTGCAAGTTTAATTTTGATGGCAATGTTGGATTGGGATTTAGCTGCTTTCTAGTAGACTATCAGGTACATTTACTTTGTGTGATAAATAGAGTTTTTGTATTTGAATTTTGAATTGCGTTTTAGTTGCCCTTTTCTCCTATTGTTATGTATTTTAGTGGAAGAGTTTACCGGTGTTTTGTTTGTTTTGTAGAATTCTCTGTGTGACAAAGAACTAAGGGAACTGACCAACCCAGGTGCAAGTGGGTCGATATTTTACATCACCAAGGACGATGAATTTATCATCAAGACGGTACAGCACAAGGAAGCCGAATTTCTTCGAGAATTGTTACCCGAATATTTCATGAACGTCACCCAACATCCCTTCACACTCCTTCCTAAGTTTTACGGCCTTTATTGTTACCAGGTTAGCTACTAAGTAATGCGTCTAGCCGCCAGTTAAACTGGATTTCGATGTTTTTTTTAATTTAGCTGTTTGTTGATTTTGTTTTAATTGTGATCGATGCGCATTTAGAAAGCTGAAAGTGAAACTAATTATTAGAAAAAATAATGCAATACCTAAACGTTTGCCGGACCTAAACTAACATCTCACTAAAATTTGTCATGTCTTATGTCAAAATGAGGAAGAATCCAATTTCTAGTTTTCATACTTTCCATATCTGGCATATTTGGCATAAAAAGTAGGTACCTACCTACCTTGAGTAAAATAATAAAGATTTCAATTTGGACTTTTTGATAAATATGATTTGTTTAAGCTAAGTTATTCATAATTAAAATAAAAGATTAAAAATTCATTGGTTTTATAAATTAAAATTTATTGAATTGTCCAACATCAATTTTTCCAAGGGTCGTCTAGAGTAGAAAAAAATCTGCTGCTATCAAATTTCATTTCAGTTGCTTTCAAGTGTTTTCAAACAGGGAGGTAACATCCCGTCTCGTGACCACAAGTCATTAAAACTAATATAAAATTCTAATAATGGCTCTCTCGGCTGCAGCCTCAACGTTTTTAAAAAGCCATAAATAATGATAATTATGTCGGCTATTTCTACTAAAATGTAATTAATTTTGGATTTCAAGATTATTTTCTAAATACTTATTGCTAATTTTAAACAAACTTCTTTTGGGATCAGCAAAAAAACTTTTTTTCTCAGAAGATCTGCAAGTAATTTCGTATAGGTACTGATGGGGTAATTTTTATGCAACTCAGTTGGGGCATTTATGATCAAACTGCGATTATGTGCCAGATGGGAGGACACCATTCCCCCAAAGTCCTTAAAGGGGTAATATCATCACAGAGTTTTGTTTTTATTATTTTACTCGTATACAATAGAAAAATGGTCCTGTTTCAGTGAATTATTGTAACAAAGTAATGTGTGATCACAAACAGTAACATCTGAAATATTTTTTTATGCACAATAAGTATGTATGGTATTGACTATTACGTAATGATAGTTTGAGGGTTAAATAAGATAATATATTTTATGTGTAGTTACTTTAGCTACATTAGTAAACATGTTATATTTTAAACGATACCTAACATAAATTCCGATTAAAATGGTTTGTATAATACAAATGTACTTACTATTCATTGACTGTTTGATGCTTGATGGATAAGAAATGTTGGTTTTGGACTTCGTCGTACTTTTCTATGAATATGATTGTGGCATTTTTATAGTTTTTTTACCAAATATTTTTTGAGACCAGATAAACTTAAAACCGAAAACCTTAAATGTTTTGCTTTACATTCGTTATGATTACAATAATATTATGTTTTTTAGAACAACTTGGTTGGGTACAATTTTATAATGTACCATTTCTCTAGCATACAATAATAACCTTATGTATTGTTTATTCTGTGTATATTTTCTCATAATGCAGTGTTAATAACATTTTTTCGCTCGTGACACTCATATTTTCATGTAGGGTTTTAAATGAAGCCACCAGTTTGATATAAATTTTATTCCCATAATAGAGCATCAGGTTTATTTGGATATTCTCAAGCTTCTGGAAAAAAAATTTTGAACGCCTGTGAACAAAAAGTGTTCGGAAAGTCTTTGAATTTTCGATTTTCATGAACAAGTCTTGGATAAGTCATTGGAAAATATTGTAGTCTTGGAAAAAATGTTGAAAACGTATTATTATAAACAAATACACCTTAAAAATTTAGCGCTGCTCAGCGATCCTAATATGTCAAATTTCTTTTTTTTTATGGCAGAAGTTTAGTCCCTTGTAACTCCATAAGTAGTTCTTTAAAGTCATACAAGTATGCTTTCGTTTTGTGCAGTTCGATATCCAATTTCCCCCCATTTTGGTGAGCCCATTGGATAGGTCGAGTTGTTAGTTATGTATCTAGATCATTGATGTACCCGTTTTGTCATAGTGTATATTGCATTCAAATTCATGTATTTAAACTGTATCCATACAACTAAGAAAATTTCCTGTTATTTTATAATCTACCAGAAGCTTGGAATATTTTAATGAAATTGGTCATCTAAAAACCAACGATGTTTCGCATTATTATTATTTCTTGAGTTTGGAATTTATTTTAGAAATATAGTACAAACCCTGATCACCTGTTTAGTTAAAATTGAAAATTACTTTAAATCTACAAGAAGATATGTTTAAGTCTTGTAAAATTTCTGTCATTCGATATGCTAAAGTTTCTTTTTCGATGAGTATTAGTATAGTTAATTATTAGTATAATTAAACTGGTGCTTATATTACAATGTAAAACGGATTCATTCACCAAAGTTGATTTTATGTTTAATTTTCAATAGGAAATGTTTGCTAGTTTTCCTTGGATTTTTGAAAAAATGTGAGTTGTTTTGTTAATATTGAAGTCAAGGGTCTGCTATCATTTGAGCATAAGTTTAATTTTTTTCGGTACAATGGTTTTTTGAGTTAAACCTGTCTCGTTGTTGACAGATAAAAAAAGAAAAGTACGATAGAAGGCTAAACAATATTTATTGAACATCGAGATGGTCAATGAGTAATTTCCTTTACTTTAAAGTGTGGTGGAAAAAACATTCGATTTGTGGTTATGAACAATTTGCTTCCTTCTTCTATCAAAATGCACGAAATGTATGACCTCAAAGGATCAACGTATAAACGATTTGCCAGCACAAAAGAACGCTCTAAAGCTAATCCTACCCTCAAAGACTTGGACTTCAAGTAATTTTTATTTTACTTGTTTCATATTTATGCTGTGGAGATAATTTATTCATGTTTGTTTTGAAACAACAATCATTCAAATCCAGTAGCAATTACGTTTTTGTTTGGATGTTTGTTCGCTTGCTTGCTTATCTAAAAGTTGAAGTGGGCATTCATCTATTATTCATTAGGTCTTTAGAAACAAGCAATATTAAAGAAATATTATTATGTTTATTAGAAGTGTAAATTTATTAAATAATTTTCTGGATTTATTTATATCAGGTTGAAATTATTTGATTTCTTTTTGTAGAGAACTGCATCCGACTGGTATCCTGTTAGAAAGTGAGACATACGATGCCCTGATAAAAACCATTGAGAGAGATTGTAGGGTAAGTTCAATAATATGTTGATTATGAATTTGTGACTACCACATCTTTATTAGAAAATTATTACCATTTTATATGTTAGGTATTGAACAATAAGCACAATAAATTATAACTTTCAGTTTATTTCAAATTGAAAAGATACAAAAAGATCTTATGGCTTTTGTTTCGTATTGGCTAATTATAAGATAAGTTGTTAGTGGTCAATAAAGACAGTGAATTTGATTTAAGAATTTATTTTTCCGTAATAATTTAAAAATTAGAAACTTTTTATGCGTTATCATTAAGTTTTTGGAAGTAGCCAATCGATATGATTTCAACTGCTTCAGAGTATGAATCCTTCAGAAAGAACGTTTTGTTTTTAATATAATAGGCGGTAGTGTTTAGAAATAGCAAATATTTTCCATGAATATGGCGGATTATTAATGTTTTTATTAAAGAACAAAAATGTTTGAAACTGAGTAGATCAGTCTATAGGTATAAAATGGATTGTTAGAAACTACCACAAGAGTCTTGTTTTCTATTGCTTTGAGCAAAATGTTATAGGTATTTAAGATTTTATCAAATTGCCAAATTATGTTTTTTAAATGTCTAAAAAGGAAATTTGTTTCTTTTCTTTTAGTTTTTAATGTTGTGTGCTAAGCTTACATTCGTTTAAAGAAATGTATAACAATATTTTCATTTTTACTTTTTGTTTGATGGAGTTAAATCTCCTGTAAATAAAATTCTATAATTGTCACAAATAAATGAACGGCTGTTTTGGTGTTTGTATTGTACATGCATAAGATTATTTGAATATTTTCTACTGTCCAGGTACTTGAGTCATTTAGAATAATGGATTATTCCTTGCTGCTGGCTGTTCACAATTTAGACCAAGCCAAAAAGGAAAGGGTAAGATTAAATAAAAGTACTTAGTAACAATTGATTATTGATGGTTGACATCTGAATAAAGTTCATGGGATTTTATAGATAACTATCTAATTTTTAAATTTAAAAATATGTGGTCAGTTAGCAGTTTTCATAAAGTAGAATTAGGATAACGTTTTTGTTTTACTAGAAACCTAGATCATAGAAATAAATTGTAAATGTATTTTTGTGGGAAAAGTTGTCATTTAAACATCACTACTAGAAGATATAGATTATGTATTATAATTCTGATGATTTTAGATGTTCGAAGAGACATTTTTTAGATGTATGTTTTAAATTGTAGTTGATAATTTTATTGTCTAGGACAGGTATTTGATTGAATGGTATCTAGATGTCCTACTATATTTCTTACAGCTAGGTAGTTGAATTAAATACCTACATACAGTGTAGTTTAATTTGTAAGAAGGAGAAAACTAATAATCGTACGACGTAGAAAAGTAATACAGCTATATTTTAGTAACATTTTTAATGAAATCGTACATAAACCATTCATAATACATTTTCCATTGAATCACTGATGTCAAAATCAGAGAATGTTTCTTTTCCAGTGTTTTTATTCTTCCTCTATTTTGTTAATTGTTAAAATGGTTTACAAAACTGTAGAATTCAGTTTTATTTCAAGGACATTAATTTTCACATTATGTTTTCCAAATAGTTTTATTTTAGAAACGTAGAAATAGGTCGATATAATGGCTGACGAGTTCTTTTTAAGTCTTTTGATTCTTTTCATGATGGTTGGAAGGATAGGAAAATATTAACTTTTGGATTACTACATATTATGTATAAATTTTAATTTTATCCAAGTCTTTTTAATTCGTCAAAATTGATTGATTATAGTTTGTTTGAGAAAAGTATATTATACAATACTCATAGGTTTCGATCACAGTGTTTCAGTTGATTAATGGAAGCTGTTAGTATTCTTGTGACAGTCGTGTGTAGGCAAACCTACTAGGTTAAGTTTTTTTCTGGTATGTATGCATATGTACACACTAAGTCTACTTGTAATTCTCATAAAACAAACTAAACAAATACATAATTATGTAGAAATTTTATTATTCTGTTTAGTTTTCTTTGTTTTGTTTTAAATGTTTTTGTGTAATCACTATTCTTTTATACATATTCGTTTATAATATCTGCAAAAGTTTACCTTGTTTTGTGTAGACAACATTTGAGTAGAAATATGTCTATGATTGTTTTATTTTCTTCTAGCACGATGATCAAAGATCGCGTCGAGTGACTACTTACTCGGAAAGTGGTCTCAACGTTGCTTCTATTAGTGCATCCGGTGAAAAGCCCTCCCCGTCATTAGAGAGGCATCCAGAAGTATCCTCCACCTCCAATCAACCTCCCCCACCTGATTCTTTACCGGACCCTCCCGTAGAAACTACAATTGGTAACTATTCATAGTTATTTACTGACTAAATTCATACCTTATGTAAAACTTAAAACAACAATACAGACCCTAGAATCTCAACGTTTCATCTTTGAATATTACATCTGCAAAATATATTAGAATGTTCTTAATTCAATCTAATCATCAACAAAAATCAAAATTCGAATGCTTCCATTTTAGTTTAATGAAGGCGCTAGCTTTGATTTTGCCATAAAGTGACTTCTCAAAAGTTTTTCTTATTCCAAGAGAATCGTTACTTGTACAATTAGGATATTTTCACAGATAAAGTGTACATGAATTTAAAATGAGATCTTGCATTTCGTGTTCAGAAGCCAATGCCGATTTCGTTGATTCCGAAGGAGCTACTGGAGGCCAGCCACTATCGCGTGGATCTAGTAGGGGTCGATCTGTCCGGAGGATTGCTGCCTATTCCACGGCAATGGAGTCCATACAGGCCAGTGCCGAACCTGTGGATCTTGAGTCCGATGAGTCAGAGATACCGTAAGTGGTATTCCATTGTTTCGAGAGAGTGGATCTTCTTTGAATAGTGCAAAAAAATCAATATTTATTCCAATAATACCATCTCTAAATAAAGGAATTACTTTTCTTCTAATTAACTCTTTTTATGACCGTTGCATGCTCTTCATAATATTGTTTTAAACCTCGCCTGTATAAATATAAATATACTTTGAGAGAGTGAGACGTTTACTTAAGATATTGTGAACTTGTAATCTAAACAGTGTGTATTAAAGATACTTAAGATCGATATTAAGTATATTTGGCCTATATTCTCTATTTAATGATTTTATTGTATGTATACATAGTTAGTATTATCTGAATTAAGAATTCGATCATTTTTCTGAATTATTAAAGTTGAATATTGAAGAATTTACTTTCATTTCAATTAAAGAGTCTTCTTTTAAAGTTGTTAATTTTTATGAATTTCTGACTGAAAGACTTTTTGTATGATATTACCTGTATTGTTGTGTTTCTAGACCTCTTCCTAAGAAACTGCGCATTATTTACTTCATTTAAAAAACACAAATAGAGGAAAATAGAAGAACACCTATTACTAATATTTTTTGGGGCATAAATGTGGTTTCAAGATGTATTTTTAGAAGTGTACTTTGGAATGTCGAGATGTTTTGGAATTTTGGTCATGTCTATTTTTTTATATTATAAATTTTTGTATTCTATTTTTCTAATTCTGATTCTAAAATTTTTATACTTATTCATATTCTTTTTCTTTGTATACAAGGTTAATTTGTTACTGGGTCTCTTCTTTTTTATTTTTTGTATGATAACATTTCTAGGTTTTGTTTTTCTATCTTCTTTACATCATCATCTCAAGTCCAATACGTTGAGTGGGCAGTGGATATTACGGACTGTAATAATGGAGACCATTGTAATTTCCGTTTCTTACATTTATGAACGAACAGTGTTAAATGGTAATAGATTAAAATATGGAGATGAGACTCGTTTCTATAATTTTATGCGGCGTCATTTGCAAATTTAGCATTTTAGATTATTATTTCTTATATCTATTAGAGTAGGTGAAACATTCAATCCTCAATATTAAACTCCTTGAAATCGAACTTTGTATACAAATCTGTCTCTGACTGTCAACGTAAGGTATCAACTAATGAATAAATTAGAAACCTATTTTAGAATTGCTGATAAGAATTTATGTCTATCTACACTATGCATACCTACATTGATCTTTAATCTAATGCAAGTGTTTTACGAGACTATATAAAACTATCAATTCAGATTTATATTATGTACCTTAAACCTCATCTTTGTGGAAAGTACGTTAAAATAAATGTAATAAAAATGAAACCACACAAGATCTGTAGACTCATAGCGAATGGTAATACCCATTGAAAGGAGTTTCGCAGCAGCAACACTACATGTAAAACTATACCATTTTATGTATTATTTGGGCAGAGTTTTAGCACTAAATGTTAATTTATTTCTCTGATAATTGTTAGTCTAAATGTCTTTCTAAATTGTAGTCCTGGTGGTATTCCAAGTCGCAATGAACACGGCGAACGTCTGCTCTGCTATGTTGGTATTATTGATATCTTGCAAAGTTTTAGGCTAATGAAGAAAATGGAACATACCTTTAAAGCAATTGTCCATGATGCTGTAAGTGTTAGTTTAGTTGTATAATGTCTGGGCACTTCTATATTAATGATCAATTTTTGTAACTTTTTATAAAGAGTGAATTAGTTGTGTCACATCTTGCTAATTAATATTAAAAGTCTTTAGCAAGGCCTCTCTTAAGGTCTGACCACACGATGCATTTGCTGTAAGGCTTTTTATTTTGCTTTAATACATTTTTGTCGCCTGTGGCAGGTGGCGGCCATCTTGGAAAATCCAATCTGAGTTGTGCCTTTTTTCTATGACCCTTGTGAAATTACATATCAGAGAGAACTGTTGCATTATGAGTTGAAGTCGTTTCAAACCCCTGTTTTTGCCCGTTATTTCCTCCACTACATAAGGAAAATTATTTAATAATGATAATAATAATGGAAATGTGTAGCGGCAAATGTGGTAAAGCAAATCCGTAACGTGTAGCCAGGCCGTTAAGTACAGCTTAATGCTCAAAGGCAACAATAGACACGTCAGCCTCGTACTCAAATACTTTCCGAAATCAAGCTATCAGAGCAAACTTGGAATCAGTTTGTCCAAGAATTGGGATTACTTTCTACGTTATAGATCAATACAACTAACTTTTTGGTATTATAATGATTTTTCAAAATTTGCAATATGAGTATTGACGTTTTATAATGTTCAGTGTATCTACATATACTCATGAAGGAAAATGAGACTTCGTTTTAATTTCCTTTAATGATTACCAAGATACTTAGTCTATTATAGTCTATTAGTGCATCTCACAGTAGGAATAGAAATGATGATTTGTTCTTTAAGGAAGTCATATCGGATACCTAGCTAGCTATTATGTGCTTTGGATCGACTGCCTTGTTCTATTTCCGTACGCCTGAGTGAGGTGATTGATTATTGTTTGGCTTAGTTTTTGATTCATCACATAAAACTGAGGGGGGGATAAATACCTATACATAATTATGTGGCAAGACTTCGAGTGATGAAATTTGGAGAGCAGGAGATGGAATTGTCATTGATGTAAGAATGCAAGCAGATTGTGTGCGTCGTTTTTGACGTTGAGAGAGACAAAAGTGCAGAGATTGGATATTAAGCCATCGTTGTGGTTATTTATGAATGTATGTATCTAGATTATTGTTCCTTGTTGGAATTTAAGGTATTCATTTTGGAAAATGCGTATAAATTTTCAAATTAGGTGCATATTAGTTGGGTTATTGTTGTCATATGTAGATATAAAATTTAATTTTTCTGTTAAATATTATGTGCATTATGTACAAGTAATTGTTTTACTTCAATTTTTGATAGAAAGCAATAAAAACTATTTTTAAATAAGTCTTTTGGTTACAATCAGGAGAATATTTGT
>JAUYWI010121306.1:0-10324 GCA_034780595.1 Parotoplana pacifica
TGCAAGCAATCACCCCACAACACATTACACATATTTAACTGTCCACATCACCCGACACACTTGAATGTCTCTGGCCTGTGGTCAAATCCATCAGATGTAATTAAATTCATAAACCACACTGGGATGACTACCCCTTTTTTACAAGGGGTAGGGGCTTCAATAACAAAAACCTATGACCTTGACATTATAAGTATTATGTAGATCTGTAGTTTAAACCAAAGGATTAGTAGCTTCAGAAATATGGCAAATTGACCTTAAAAACCTGAACCCTAAAGGTAGATAAAAAACGGTTCGAAAAAGCCCTAAAAAACTAGCTCTCCTAAATCAAATCCCAAAACTATTTGAATTAAATGAAATAAATTTTCTTGGCAAACCATATTTAGTTTCATTTATTTCCTGTAATTTGGCTATGACATTTCGGTTAGCATGGCTCTAGATAGATATCAATAAGTAACCGGGTATTAAATCTATGAATTAAATTAATTTTTAAAGATTTTAGAGATAACCAAGCCGAGAAAGCTAAAGGTAGATAGTGGCACACAAAACCTTCAATGACAGTCCCTTGTGGTGTCCCTGTGCTAATCATTTTACAGAATCGAAGAACATTTCTGGTCGTTTTTCAAGCATAGAGTAATGAGAGTGGAATCCACATTACTCTATGCTTTGCTATTTGAATATTTATTATCTAATTTGAATGTGGCTGACAGTTGGGAAAATGAATTATATAATGTATTAGCAAACTTTGGTTCTTTCTGAATTGCATTCATGGCTTAGTTACCGCGAACAACGGTATTCAGTTACTGTTACCCCCTTTAGTGTTGTAGGCACTAGTGGCTACAACCTTGCCATCAATCTGGTACTAAAATGGACTCCTCAATATAAATCACAGTAATTTTCTTGGTCAACATATTTTTCATTCTATTCAATTTTGCTTCAAAGATTTTCGAAAGATGTACATAGATATGTATTGTCAATTTTACTGATACCAACATATCTACAACATAATTGAGCAAAAAATGTCCTTCATTTAAATGTTTCTTGGTTGTGCTTATTGAACTTTCTTCATTTGTTATCTTTTTAAATTATGTCAGACAATATTGTAAATGGAGCTTCGTCAGCAAGACAAACTCCGAGCAATAAACAATCGCCCGATCTACCTGCCAGTACCCTTTTCTTGGACCCCCAACTACCTTTTTACAAATACAAAACAGGCATAAATCAACGGAAAATACTACTGCAAGCATCAAAGACTTACTACCTATTTAATTATTTGTATCATACTACTTAAGTAGTAGCACAGAACACATGTATTGTACAAAAAGTTAGTCTAAATACAGAACACATTTTTAATCACGTCCTTCTAAATTGATATAATATTTTTTACTAAGTAGAGACAACAGAGTAAATTATGATGCATTAATTAGAATTTTACTAGCTTTGTTAATGAAAAAATCCTTATTACTTTTATATCACTTTCGGCTAATATCTGTTATTTTAGTATCAGTTGCATTTTTAATAATTTATCATTCAAAATTGTACAAAAGGAATATTATTAGGGTACTCAGAGTATTTTTTGTTAAGTTGATTTTGTTTCGTTATTAGATTAGTGGTAAAATCAATGATTATATATTTGATTGAGTTAGAATACCTAACATAAAATAATTAAATAGTTGTCTGTATCCTAACTTTTATTAGGTACATAGGCACCTATTAGATTTGATAAAACTTGATTTATGGAAATTTAGATCGATAATTTGTTCCAATATTCATTTCACCATAGAATTGCCTAAGTGAATATTATTGTTCCGTCTATGGTGCTATTTTCATAATTTCTTGCAAACATTTTCTGAACTCGTTTTTTCTTTGAGACAAACACAGTGCAAAAACTATAACTAGAAAGCCAGATATTGATAAACTACCCACATTTTACACAAATTTTGGAAAACCAGCAACCGATTTTCTCGGCAATAAAACCGCCATAAAGGGAACCTTATTGCAAAAGATTTGTGCTGGGGCTACACAACCGAATTTGACCACGGTGCATCTAATAAAAAAGAATGTTGAAAATAGGTACAGTAGAATTCATGCACGAAGCGTTTAAAATTTCAATTAAAGTTTCACAATGGAATTATTACTCAAACAAATCCGTAATTTGGTATAACTGTCATATCCCTATGTCTTCCATTTGTAACCCACGATACCAAAATGAGTGGAGTATTTTATTTAGCTAACCATACAACAATTAAATGTTGGAACTTATAGTTGGGTGACCAAGGCAAACCCGAGTTAAAAAACTTACCAAACTTATCATATTTATATTAAGAACGAAAAAGCTAATCAAAATTAAGACAAACATTGTTTCATAAGTTCTCGTTGGCAAAATGTGTTAAGTATGCACACTTTTTATTGAACCTCTTTTGTCCGTAAATGTCAAAAAAAACTCACCGGACGAAAATTCACTTACGAGGTGTTAAGATTTTTCTTGAGATTGCCAATTAGATGTGATGTTTGTGATTTTGACAAATGAAACGTAATGTGATATAAGGGCTCCTAGAAATTCTATCAGGCCCCTAAGTTTTATCGGTTATTGGTCTAGTCGGTCAGTAACATAAACAGTTAACCCCAACCCAGTAGATAATGTCTGGTGATAAAGGAGCTTTTGGGGTTCTTCTTTGAATTGAGTTTCAGCATTTCATAACTGATAGCTGCACGTGTTGGGATTGAAGTATTGAGTGCGTCCACATCTAGACTGAATGGATGGTTGTGTCTTTGGAATGTTGATATGGGCATTTATTTTCTGAATCCTTTGCATGAGTTCTTTGCTACTTACTGAACAAGTGTGCCTTGACAAAGTGGAGTAGTTTCATTAAATGCCACAAAATCTTTGAATGAAGTCCATTGATTGCTGATAGTATTGGTCTTAGGTACTTTTAAAGTAGGGCCTGTTTTATGGGTTTTGATTTGGTGATAATATTTTGGTACTTATGCCGGAATTATTTGGGAATTTATTTTTATTCATAACAATGGTGATGCAACCAAACAAAACTTTACTAAGATTTGGAACTAGAAAACAATACTAAAAAGCATTTGCAAGGAATCTGTGTATACCTGAAGCAGATTAAGCCTCTATGTTATCTTTTACAGTATGGCAAACACATTGAGGAACATTTTATCCAATCAGCACAAATGTTTAAAATAATTATGTACACAGTGTGAAATAGCCTCATGAATATTCAAAGGGGGCTCTACAGACATGGTAAATTCACCCGTGCAAAAAATAGCACATACAAAGATGCAGGTGTGACTTTTTTACAGGATAGCGGTTAGAAACAAAGAAATAGCACATACAAAGATGCAGGTGTGACTTTTTCACAGGATAGCGGTTAGAAACAAAGAAATAGCACATACAAAGATGCAGGTGTGACTGTTTCACAGGATAGTGGTTAGAAACAAAGAAATAGCACATACAAAGATGCAGGTATGACTGTTTCACAGGATAGTGGTTAGAAACAAAGAAATAGCACATACAAAGATGCAGGTGTGACTTTTTCACAGGATAGCGGTTAGAAACAAGGATTTGTTTATGACATATTTAATATTCAAAGTTGAAGATCTAGTGCACAAATTAGAACTTCTTCTGCAGGAACAAAGAAATACCAATAATTTGATAAATCAAGACAATTTTTTTGCTCATATCTGTAAATAAAAGATTGAAAAAATAATGTTTTCAAGAACTATTCCTGAAGGTGGTGATGGTGAACATGCTGTGTTATGTTTGATGGCAATGATGTTTGCAAATCGGGTAGTCGTAACCCAGATGCTATTGACAATGCGTTACTACTGACCAGGTACCTCCGGTCACATGATGAGCTAAAGGAGTGCAGGCCTTTACCCCTTCGGAACACAAGACGTCGATCTCTATCACCAAATCGCACTGAAATTTTAAACATTGCTTTTGCTTCACGCTTCAAATTAACAGATAGTTATTACCTACAGCCTGTGATTAATTCAGTGAATCAATTGGGAATTTATATAAAAGCCAAAAAACGCCTGCGTGATAATTAAAATTCTGATTCTTAAAGGAACAATTATTATTGTATACATTACGCTAAATTAACTTAGATAAAGAATAAGTAAATATGCATATACCTCTTTATATATTGTTTAGTAAGTACTTCTACTTTATCTAAACCTACGGCTTTAGGTTGTTAGCTCATGCGACAACCTACAACAGTAAGGCATATTAGGATATGACAAGAAAGGTCACTTTTTGGACAGCTGTCATTTGAAATTCTTTTTTTATCGTGTAGGACCGCCGACACTTTAGAGGTATGACAACTTTCAACTTCATAACTATTACAGACGCTTAGATATACAAGTTCGAAAATCCCGAATATTATTCTTATTATTATCATTATTATAAGTTTTTGGTATAGACTCCCAAGTTCGCAAAAAAATCATCCTGGAAGCTAAATAATTCATCGATTTTTAATATATTCCTAAACGTGTTATTCACTATTTTTGAAGCTGTTGATTTTTTTGGTGAACTTTATTCTAATAGATTTCTTACTTTGCATATTAATTCTGTTACCTTTGTCTTGTTTTACAAATTCGGACTGTTTGCATTGTGGGTAGTCCTGACTCCACCTTCTGACATTTTTTAACAATATGGTCATTTCTGTAATCATTTTATGTCCTATGAATGAAGCTTTGATATGTAATCACTTTGTGACAGAACGTGACAAGGAGCTGTCAAAGATCGATAAATTCTGGGCCTTTAGAAATTTAAAAACTAACAATTGCAAGAGTGCAACAACTGAAATGTGTGACGGCGAGATAGTCCATTGCACAGATATATTTTTGCATCAGATCTCATGGTAATTTCATAACCATAAACGTTGAAGACCCTTTTACAGTCGACCAAAGGTATTTAAGACTGGTCACTACGCCATAAGCCCTCTGGGGTGGCCACTCATTTCAGGTTATTCAAAAAAATTATTTGAATGTTGAAGAGGCAATGAACGTCAATCATCGTTGGTATTTAAATTGTTTTCTACTCACGACCTTTTAATGAAACAATTTATTTGACTTGAATTCTTATTTTTAAGTCTTCTCCAAATGAGACTAAAAAAACATGAAAATCAAATATTAAAGCAAAAATCAGTTAAATTAGGTAGAATGGCAAACTAATTTAAAAATATGAAAGAACCATCTTACAGAGATTATTCTTTTCTATAGAAAGGGGCGACTTTTAGTGGGATTAATTAATTAAAACAATATTTACTGCACACATTTCAAATAGTACTGTCAGGGACAATGCATGCCTCTACCTCTGATTCACTTCTTTATTTATATTAAAAAAGATAAAATTTATTAAGAATAAACTTTATTCATAACATCTGCGACAGACGCATAATTTTTTATAAAGTGGCCGTCTTTTCCAATCCTTCTCATAGTAAATGACATCAGGTTATACGTTTGATAAAATTACTTTCTAAGAATAGTAATCAACGAAGTCTTTAATACCCAAGTAAAGACAACTAAAACACCACAGAGTAATAATCATACAGAGGTCCGACTCTCCAGCTCTGAAATGATGAAGTTGAGAAAAGCATCAAATTGTGTGTCAATTAATTGGAGAGGTAGAGCTCTGAAATATCTTGTAAACATATTAAGGGGTGGAATAGTTATGCCCCCAAAAGTCGTGTAGAGACTCATAGATATCGTGCCTGCAATTTCTCCACAAGGTAAACAGATTTAGAAATTGACAAAAAATTGTTAAATTTATGAAGAGTCGGATCTCTGTGTAATTATTACTCTATGGTGAACACAATTTTTATAACCACCCTTCTTGGGTTCACTAAATACTGGGTAGACATGACTTGGTAGTAAGGACTAGTTTATAACTACGAGCCGATAAATAAGCATCTTTGTGACATAAGGAAGGACATTTTTGGAGTTCCTAACTCATCGTCTGTCAAACTGATCGCCCGGAACCTGTGAGCTTCATCCAATTGAAACCAAGCCCCCAAAAGCGACAGGCTTCCGACACTTTTTCTAAATTTCTACTTCTTTTCTCTTCTTATGCAAAATTAGCAAACTTTCTTTACTTTTATTCTTTGATTAAAAATATACTAAAAATGTATACCACTCGGAGAGTGATTATGCCTAGAAGATGAAGCCCAACAAGGCCGAAACAGTTGTCCTGGGTTATCATTTGGGAGTAGTATAGATAAGTAGTATATTTTTATAAAAGTATTCTGTTTTTATTATTACACTTGCAATAATAAGATACGCATTTATAAATTTAAATAAATATTGCATTTCTATGCTACTTGCTATGCATTACATATATCTTTGTCTCTAGAAGTTAATTTTATCAGTTGCGGGAATTAGATTACATAACAATTTAAGGTTTCTTTCTATAAATTAATTGAAACATTTGTCAAAAAAAGTTTTTCCTTTACACAAACATATTTTATAAACTAATTGCTATTAATTTAATAAATTAACAATCGATTGGACTAATTTGTATAAAGTTTAATATCTAGAGATGTTCTCTATCAGGTCAACAAGATCGCTTATTCTGGCTCTGTAACATACCTGAGCATGGGGGCTTGTCCCTCCCCAAAAATATAAAAAGGGGTGGGGGTCAAGGAAGAACAAAGAGTGGGGTAGAAAAAGAAGGAATGGGAGGAAAAAAGCGAGGGCGAAAGAAGGAAAGGGTGTAGGGAATAGGAAAAAAGGAAACAAGAAGGAAGAGGAGAAAAGAATAAAATGGGGAAGAGGTAGCAAAAAAGGAAAAGGGGGAAGGGATAGCATTTATTCTTAGCCCTAATAGAGCATCAATTGATTGTTGCAGCATAGAGTGATGACCTTCTATAATACTTAATGTGCTTCAAAACTGAAAATCCCCTTTCTGCATCTGAAGAAAAATTAGAAGGATTTGTATGATGCATGTTCATGGCAAGGTTTTAGTAGCCAAAAACGTTGACCGAAACTTTGTTGAAGAAGCTCTTTAGTACCAAATTCCAAAAGTCCAAAATTCAACAAGTCAAGTAATTTGGGATGTGAATAAAAGGGAATATTCATCATTGCTTCAGTATAGACTGTGCTTAGAATGTTGGCTGTTACTGTGTATTTCGATCTGCAATGTGTTCGTCCTGAATTTTGGTTAATTCATTTACAGCCATAGACATGGATGTCCAATATTTTGGTTTTAGACGTCTACAATCCCAGCAATTAATTGTTGATGTTTTATTGATCCTAATCGATACTTGATTGAAAAAACTCAGAATGATCACATTCTTTTCTTGGTGGATCACTTTTAGCTAGCTTTGAAGTTGGAAATAAAGCATTCTTGTTTTCTTGAGAAAATATTTGTATGTATTGGACTTGTTGCAATTAAATTATCAGCATTGTCAATAGAAGCAGGCGAACTAACACCCAGTTTTCAATGCATTTGAATAAGAAGCTGTTATTCTCCACCCCTTGTCAAACATTTCTGTCAATTAACAAAAATGTTCAATGTCCCGTAGGGCTTGAACCACAGATCATTAATGGCATCCGTTTTTAGATATCACATCACATTTAGAAATTACATTAAATTTCCTGAATGAAATATTATTCCTTAAAAAATCGATTCTCAGTACCTACTGTACTCTCTTTGTCTTCCTAAGTTCCTAATTTACTACATTTTATAACAAAAGAAAAGAGAAATGAGTTTTCCAGCAACGATTCTTATTTTATGAAATAGATTGCAGAATTATGCATCCCTTTTCTGCTTCTATGACAGAAATCTAGGTACCAGTGACTGCTGACCCGACATAATATCCCTGGATTTACACACTTGTGATTCGGTTTCTGTTATCTCTCTGTGCTGAACTATTTAACAAGTAGAGCTATGGAGCTGGCATCTGCATTATCAGGTTATTGGAAAACCAGATTTGGGTATCCTGTTGACCTGATAATGAACGTCACAGAAGGTTTCAAACGTAATCTTATATTTATTCAAATCGATATGCTAAATTATACTAAGAAATTCACACTAAATGTATTTAATATGTTCGTATTTAGGCTACCCATCTGAATAATGTCGGTTAACAATATTTTTATGAATTCGAGCTCCTTGGAACAAGCCTTCCAAGAACCTCCAAATAGTCACGAAGGATTTACGTGTGTCTTTGGTCAGCTTTCTTTCTAAAGACTTTAAAGGAAATAAAAGAACCATCCAAATATTGAACACCGAGAATTGACAAGTCTAGGGCCCGTAGAGACTGAACCAGAGATAATTAATGGCACCCATTTTTATGTACCACATCACACTTAGAAAGTACATCCAATTTCCTGACTGAAATACTATCCCCTAAAATTCGATTTCAAGTACCTACTCTGGACTCTTTGTGGGGCTGAATGTGCAAATATTTTCACTAATTAATTTTAAATGCCTGTAACTCAAAAACATATTAAGATATATAGAAAGCGGATTTATTATTCTATTAATCCAGACAATCACGAGAATATAAAGTAGAAGGTGCTCCCGCAACTAAAATAAGCAATTAATTTTTTATTCAACAACAAAGCCACTACGAGACCGGTTTCGACCTCTTTAGGTCTCATTAGTCGTAGGTAGGCTCGAACCTGGACTCTCTACTATCTGTTAGTAGTTGACCAATAAATAATTGGTTGCTAAAACCAGTTGGTATTTATAAGAACAACTTCGCGCTCACATTCACCAGGAGCCTGGATAGCTTAGTGGGTAAGACACTCGGCTTACACGCCAGAGACTCCAGGTTTGAGCCTACCTACGACTGATGAGACCCAAAGAGATGGAAACCGGTCTCGAAGTGGCTTTGCTGGTGAATAAATAATTAATCACCAGAATATTATTTTGTTTCGTTTTGCAGATACAGTCTTCAAAAGTTTATTTGAAAAAGTTTTAAAAATGTATACCCAAAAAACGATTCTCAAAACTTTCCCATAAATTTAAGGGCACTCACTTTATAGTTTGGTAACATATTATTTAGTATCTACGACATAATGTCATTCTGATCATTGCCTGTGCAATTGTCACCGCTGGTTTACTGAACTGGGTTTGCATATGACACTCCGTTTGCTGCTAAATGGTTTTGTTATCTACGAACACTCCGTTGGGTCTGTGTTGCTTCGAGCTTTTTTGAGACACTTCAGGTCATCTGACCAACAAAAGTGGCACTGGTAGAAAGCAGCACTTAGGGCCGACCGTTGTTGGTTAACCGTCAACTTTACTGGGCCAGTATTATCCTTCAAAGATTGCCCTTCTTCCGAATCGACTTCGTTCCTCAAAGAAATGTCGTATATGCAGCCGTCAAGGAATCCAAAACGAAACTGTTTTTGATTGTCAGCAATGTCCAAATCTGCCAGCTCTTTGTCCTGTGGGCTGTTTGGAGCAGTTCCATCGAAATTAGTTTTTAGACAAGGCTGTTTCAATCTAATTATTCTATCTAGTTATTCAATCTAGTTTCATTCTAGTTATTATAAACTTTTTCATTGTTCCCACTTCATAAATTGTAATTTAGAATGATAGATATTGCAACAAATTTTGTATAAATTCCAACATGGAAATTATTATTTTGTGTGTTTTTTGTAAATATATCGTCCCCATCAAAATAAACGATCGTTTGGAGATATCATTCATCGGTTTTATGTTTTGGCGTAAGGAGGTACAGATGCAGTGCTAAATGAAATATAATATACATTTGATAAATATCTATGGATTTCAATAGATTCAAATATTTATGTTACTTGTTGATCGATAAAATCGCTTTGTTAAAAGAGAAAAATTGTGTTCTCACAGAGGCGCATTCATTTCGATATTTTGACGTTCCTTTATTGGGTGATCTAAAATAACTTTCGTCGAAAATGCTCAGCACCCACAGAGGCCTAACTGTAAAAATAGAAATAAACTGCAGTTTGCTTTAGTTCACTTTATCTGTGCCTCAGCAAAACTTATATCTGTTTTATTGTAGATTTTGGTTTTTATTCTTCTAATAATTGATTTTTTTGAGTGATTTTAATTTATTCGTTTTTGTAGCGAGTGGTAGCATCACCATTTCCATCGCAGGATCGCAGTTTGCTCAGGCCAATATCGATAGTAAAACCATTTTCAACGACCAATCGCTGTCTTGCATCTCTATGGATAAATATCTGAACACTTTGTAACATCTGGTCTCCCTGAGTCTAGATGACCATCTTGTCACCACATAAGTCTTTCCTAAATCTGCCGACATTATTTCGTGGACCTGCAATATTTCTAACTGAAACTCCATCATCTTCATCCATCATT
>JAUYWI010121317.1:0-10324 GCA_034780595.1 Parotoplana pacifica
GACTGCAGTTGGCAGGAGAGCATCAGAATTGGACAGTGGAGAAGGGTCGTCTTCTCTGATGATTCCCCTGTCCATTATGTCGCTGGCCAGCAGCAGCAGCATGTCAGACCCACAGTGCATTCATCCAGTGGCAAGCTCCAGATTTGGGGTGCTTTCACCCTCAATGGTCCATGTCCGATCGCCAGAATCGCTGGAAACAATGTGAATCACCAGTTATCACCTATCCTGACACACCAGAGCATTCCAATGTATATAAAGAAACAATTCATTGAAATGAGTTTCTATCCAACACTGTGTTACCAATGCCAAACTTGGACACTAAGCAAAAGTAAAGACAAGTAAAGACAACATCAGAAATAAAGATATCAGAAAAATGGACATCCACAACCATACCTCATATTAAGAAGCAAATAATTAATTGGTTTGGACACATTGGCATGCACCCTCAGCAACCTACTGCACGAACCCATGGTAGCAAACTGATCAGAAAATGGAGGAATTGATGGATCGATGGAGTTACAAATTCACTAAGAAAACACAATCGAAACTTGAATCTCCATGAAATGCTTCACAGCATTATTCAAATATTCAGCCAGTTTGAAAATACACCTTTGCAAAAATGCTCAATGCTGACAAGAACCTGCAATTGATTTTATATTGGTGGTCATATAGGAAAATATTTAATGCAAAAAAAAACTATATATGCCAAAACAAGGTTCACCTCATTATAGTATTTTTTATTAATATTTCATCCCTAAATCATATTCAATAGATTTTCTTTAAATTTTAGATCATTTTGCCTAACCAATTTTGAAAAAAATATTGATCCAAAAAATTAATGAACAGTTTTGTGTCAAAAATTACCCATAGGATGAAAATGCCATAATATATTTACTTAGACTTAGTTTCTCCCATGCCTGGAGGCACATTGGGCAGCAAATGCATGCCAATCTCTTCGATCACCAACCAAGATCTCCATTTGGTCAATAGTACAACCCATATCATTCAACAAAGTCCTCGCCAAGTGCCTTTTGGCCTTCCTCTGTTACCTTTGGGATTTAATTGTGTCCATCTCATAGCTGTTTTGAGATGGCGGTGTTGATGCATTCTCAGGATATGGCCAGCAAGCTTTAACCTTTCTGCAACAATATCACACAGATTTCTTAAGTTTGTTTGCTGTAATATTGCATCATTACTGATGTAGTTATGGTAACGTTGGTGGAAGACATCGAGTTGGTGCATAATTTGCTTATTACATCTCCATGCCTTGTGTGCATAAATGGCAGTTGGGAGTACTATAGATTGATATAATCGAACTTTTAGCATTGTTGGGATTGCTATTAAATTCCATATTTTGTACATTTGTTGAAAGACAGCCATTGCTTTACTAATCCTATACGAAATGTTTGCCATGATGTCATTTGTATTGGTGGACATTTCCTAAGTAGGTAAATTTATCAACAGTTTTGATTTGATGACCTCCAATATAAATAGGGTTAAGCATTCCTTGTCCCACATGCATAACTATTAGTTTTTTCTATGCTGATGTTCAGGCCAGCCTGTGATGCAGTTTCTTCAAGTTGCTGTGTAGTTTGTTGGAAAATATTCCCATTCTCAGCTAGCAGGGCGATGTCATCTGCAAAGTTGAAATTACCTAAGTGGTGACTTTCCATCTAATGCCTGCATTTGGAGTGTTGATTGTTCTTCTCATTATGTAGTCAATAAGAACAGAAATGGTGACAGTATGCAGCCATACCAGTCCTCCATTGCTGCTTTCCACATTTCTAGTCTATGTTTCCCTCTGACTCCAATCCCATAACCACATCATCTGCGAACAGCAAATTCCATGGTGCTTCTCTCTGGACTTTACCCTTCAGGCAGTCTATATAATTAGTGTGCCAAGTAAAAAATCAGTAGTTTCATCTAAAGTTGTCCAAAATTTAGATTCACTCATTTTGATACCAGACTCAACAAATGTGTTAAAAATCCATTTTTCTCAAATTCTATTTAGCAAGTAAAATGATTCTAAAACTATGTACTAGAATTGGGGTATACACTAACTAATAATAAACCATTTAAAAAACATACTAAATTGAGCAAAACATCACTTTTGAAAAAAAACAATGTTTATTGACTGGCCCTTATAAACCAGATATGTGATGAACCCAAATTCTAATACTTTGTTTTTAATGACTTTCTAAGTCTAAAAGCTAAATATGAAACAAATAGGATGATTGTAGTCTATTTCAGTATAATCAGATCTTGGGAAATAGGCAAAGAAAATGTCACTTTTTAGACTTTATGACATAAGGCTGTTAGCTAAGGCCAAGTGTTGATTTTAGTTTTTTTAAATGGAAATATTCCTCATGTGTGTGCCAAATTTCAGCCAAATCAATCCATGGGAAGCATGGTCCCCAAAATCTGTCAAAGGTTAAAAGGCACAAATAATATTTTTTACTTTAAAATATTTATTTGATTATGTTTTTGTTTTTCATTGTAGTTTTGGCGTTTAATTACTTGTTTCTGCTACTTTGGACAACTGGGATTTAATTTCTTCTTCAATATGATTTTTAATTATCGTTACTGTCGAATGTTAGAAGAAAACTCTTTTGCTGGTAGAACTTCCGATTTTTGTTTAATGTTTATTTTTGGAGGAGCAGTAATTCTTGTATCCTTTTAATAATAGTTGCTAGATAAGTTTAAAATATACATAGATGTTGTTATTGTATATGTTGTATTGTAAGTATCTTTTATTTAAGATTAGTATAAAATTGATATAAATGTTTCAAAAGATGGTTACCTCTCCAAAAACAAACTAGATATTTAAAAATTAAATTAAATATGGTTAGCTCTGGTTTTTAGTTTGATAAGTGTTTGATAAGTATTTTGTTACATAAATTAAATTTTAAAAAATTGAGCTAATAAAGTCAAAAACAAAGATCATCATATACTTTAATTTATTTTTCTTATGGTTAATACAATTGCATTCTTATCTTGAACTACAAATAATATGCTTTTATTTTTGACTTTGATAGTTCTATGCAATTAACACATATTACTCATTGCTAGATGGTTGCTAGGATGTATGAACAGAACTAAAGTGAATTTTTATACTCCCTCGCTAACTTATTATATGTGCCTAGTTTCTTTGAAATTGGTTAAAGTTTAGGTACAATTATAGGTGCTGAAGAAAGAAATAAAGAAAAAGAAAAGATTTTTTAAATTAATGACATGCATAGTTTGAAAACTAGTTAACTGATTTCATTAAATTTTTCCCCCTCTTATTATCATGGCAAAGCTCAGTACATTGTTCGAGTTGTAGCAGACCAAAAAATAGCCCATTTTCATAAGACTCTGGCAAGGCTTGCTTGCTCATATGGCTAATAGCTTATTCCCATAGGCCTAGATATAAATACACTAATACTCTAAAGATGATACACTTTTATATTATATACTATGCAAAACTTTATTTTGAAATGACAAATTTATAACAATATTTGATTAAAAAGTAAAATATGTTATAAAATTGAGAGAGAATATAATAAATTTCCAGGAAATAAAATCCCTAATTATATATTTGTAACATTAACATACTAATTTATTAATCAACTGAGTTTTTAAAAGTACATTTTGGCCCAACTTCATTCTTTAGAGAGCCATTACTTGACTCTTTTAAACCAGCAACTCCACAAAAGAATTTGGTAAACGGTTGCCAAATTTTAGGGTTTTCGTTTTAGCCGTTTTCAACAAACCTTTGGGGGTGGTCATATGTTGTAATACAAGCCCAAAAGTCCATCCCTATTTATATATAATAGCACTAGTGTGTTGTTGATTCCAAGTGGTTTAAGAAAAATATGTAAAAATATTTCCTTAACAAGCTACTAATAACTTACAGCTAGCAGCACTATATATAAAGACCATTTTTCTTGGTCATGCTTTAACAATAATGATAGTTTATGTTTGGTGTAGACGCAATATCTATGTTCGTATGAATCTCTTTGGAATTTTTACTTTCCATGCACCGTATTTGCCTTGGATTCTTCTTGTTTTTACTTTTCTGTTGGGCAACTCAGTTACTATTGATATAATAGGTAGGTATATGATTAACTACAGTTAAATATAATTATCTTTTTTTATTGTCTTAGGTACCAAATATTCTTGATTTGGGATCACTATAACAAATTATTATCTGTACTGTTTCTGACAATGTAAAAAGCAAACGTTATTGTTTCACTATGGGGAATTCATTAGTAATATTAGTCAAAACCACTTATACTTTTTTCCATAAGTACAATGAGAAATTAGAAAACCATTATATTCTACTACAGGTTTCCATGGAATTTGAGAAAATAAATTCAATGTATTTTTCGGGTTCTGAAAATCCCCTTGGTGGGGGGTTCTTTTTTAAAGGAATTTGATGACCTCTAGAGGCTACAGAAAACGAAAAAGTAAATTTGAGCTATGTCCTGGGAAACTCCGACATTGTTCGGTATGCTGAACATAATTGATATCAGATGCTTGTCCGTGTGATATGGTAAGCAAAACCTTGCCTACATCAATTGTTATTTAGAAAAGAAGAATGAAATAGTCTGTATTGTACAAGTGCAATATCACAAACTTCTTCAAAAAACCTTTTATCACATTTATCCAGGATTTTTCTAAGGTGGCAAAATATATTTCCAGGTTCAAATTACATTTACAGGTTTTTCCAGGAGCGCAGACACTCTACTACTAGCTTTACTGGAGCTATCAGCTAGCAAAACAGTCCCACATAGTTACATCTAAAAAATACATGGTGGTTACAAGGGAGTATTACCCCTTTAGAAATTTGAACTTCCCGATTGGGCTAAAAAATTACATGGGTTTTGGAAAGATTCATCTACAAAAAGAATTTGAAAAACAATGATAAGGATGCTGTGCAACAATGGCTCAATTTCGCTTTTACAGAGAACCGTCACGTGACTTTGAAGGTCAAGGGTGAACAAATGTTTACATAAAAATAGTGCATTGATTTCTAATTTCATTCCACTGCACTTTTGCGGAGTTTATAAATTTTGTCAGAGGTGTGACTACAAGAAATTAGTGGGGATAAATGGCTTTTAGACTATTATGTATGTAGTTTTGTCGGTTCGTAGCTTCGATGATCAATTTGTTCTATTAACATTTTTAGTTGTCTAGTTTTGGACATGATTGTTGTTCTATTTTAATAGTTTCATATTAGCGGATTTTATTTATGAATTTGATCAATTTTAAAACTATTTTAGGTATTAGTAGTTGGTTCTAAACTTGGTTACAGTTTCATTATGTATTATGTTTATCCCAAAACTAGTCATAGTTTGTAAGGTTTTATTTAATATTTATTTTTTATTTACTTCTATCAATTAAGTTTCTAACTGTTTATTATAGGAATTACTGCTGGTCATTTATACTATTACTTAGAGGATATTTTCCCCTACTTTCCCAATGGTTTTCGAATTCTTAAGACACCAGAATTTTTGTGAGTTAATTTAAGAATATAAAATATGTACACGTATAACTAAAACCTATATTTGAAAAATATTTATTAGTAATTTACTTTGGTAGGTAATGAGTCAGATGCGCAGATGCTTTAGAATTCCATAATGATACCTAATCGTTCGTTTTATGTGATCACTCAAAACATCTTATATTAATCGGTCAAATTAAATTCGGATGGTACCATAAAATACTTCTTTTTCTAAAGAGAACAGTAGTACCTACATATTTTCTATTTATTGTTTTGTCAGTCCTTCGTGCACTTCGGGCGGGTGAAGGAGGCATCACCCATAGACTAATGACTAGACTGCTTACTGCCTATTCTTCGATATATATGTAAACTTGAAGAAAAGTTTATGTAACAATTCTACAAAATCAATATGATGGATCATTTCTCTACAGTTCACGGATGGAGTATGATAATAGCTAAATACATGCCAACATTTTATCCAATGACTACGTCATAGATAGACATTGTCATTTAAACTCAGATTGCACTTAACATTATTCTAAATCCTAATCTCTGCATTGCACTGGACTTTCTCGGCTTCACGGCAATAAATATGCTTTGCGTTATAATACACCAACACTGTTGGTAGGAAATGAATGGCTTGGCGGATGGCTAGATTGCGAGAGTGACAAACTAATTGTAGCTTCTATGCATCAGTCCTGGACAGATTGCATGAAACATGACCGTTATCCCATGGAAGATATTTACAGCAACGGTATTTTAAACTATAAATGTTACCCATTTGATGACATTTTAACTTACTCTCTCTCACTGTCAAGTTGCGCGAAAAAGCGGTGCTGTGGTCACCATGGTTGCGCGCGATTTCTTTCTCCGATTGAGATTCTTTTGCAAGTCTGACCTATCCATTCTTTAATGTCTTCCTTCCATGCTATTGCTGACTTCCTATGCCTTTTTCTTTCTACTGATCCCTGAATAATCTCTTTAACAAAACCACCTCGTCTCATCATATTCTCAATATAACGCAGTTTCCTGAGAGCCATTTACTTACGAAGAGTCATCTCAGTATCAATGGTCTGAAGGACCCAGTGGTTGGTTCTCCTTTCTGTCCAAGACACCCTCAAAACCCTCCGGTAAGCCCACATTTCAAATGGATCTACTTTTATTTCATCATTCTTTGTCATCGCCCAGAACTTACATTCATACATGGGCCACTGTAAAAGCTGTGACACGGGGCAATCGAATCTTCAAATAATGCTAACTACTTTACTCTTCCTAACATTATTCAGCTTCATTATGACCATGCGTGCTGTTGCTAGCCGTCGTTTGATTCCACTTGTGTTAATAACTGAGCCCAAGTATACGAATTCTTTAACCTCTTCAATCACCATAAATATTGTCTTGTTTACTAAGAGCCCTCGTGGCTCACTTGTATGTTTGGTGTTAATGAGCATGTACATAAAGTCATCTTTGTTTGTAGCAAACAGTGTCGTATCATCAGCAAACTGTAGATTATTTCTCCTCTTCCCTTCAACTTTTACACCCCCATCACAATCCTTCAAGACCTCCCTCATGTCTCTGCATAGGTGTTGTATAAAGTCTATAACATAATGCATCCCTGTCTTACTCCACTGCTGATCTTGAACCATTCTGTAAGCCCATAGTTTTTTCTTACAGCAGTTTCTTGCTCTTGAGAAAGTTTGTTTATCAAATTTATTAGGTGATCAGGGAATCCCATGTCCGACATGATTTTTCACAACTGTTCGAAAGCTTTTGAATAATCAATGAAGCACACGTAGAGAGGTGGATTGTGTTTCATACATTTTCAATCATTTGTCTAATATTGACCAGGTGTTTTCTGGGGGCCTTTCGTCCACAAAACCTGCTTGTTTCTCTGCTATTTCAACCTAGAATGCTGCTTTTTTTCCTTCTTCCGATTTCGGTGTAACACGTCAAAATAAGCAGAAATTATTAAATATTCATTTTTCTGTGGATTTATCATATATGTAGTTTCGTTCCTACATCATAATCAATTATTCACTTACCACCTCAAAATTACTCGAACAACATTCAACTAGCAAACTGTTGAGAAAACATAGAAAATCATTCTTTGAACTTGGAAAATTCAAAAAACTTGTAACACTAGAATTCCTTTAAATTCTCATAATTGTGGTAAGACCTATGCTTCTATAAATGTAACTCAACACACAATCAAGCACACTCAATTATTTATACCTTCAAAATAAGCCGACAAATTAAAAGTCACTAGTGGGACTCGAACCTGCGAACAAAAGATACTTCCTATCGCGAGTCTGTCGCTGTGCCAACTGGACTACTGAGCAGGCTATCCGTTTGTTCGTCTGATAATGTACTACCTGCATCACTTGGCTTGTTAACTATCACATCTTCTGTGAATGCAAATAACACTAGTATTATATCATCTACACCAGATAGACAATGTCTATTACATAGTATAGTAAGTGCACTAACTAATAAAACTTATAATTGTATCTCTACTAATGTATTGTGTGAAATGATACCCATTGAAGTTCTCAATAATCTACATTTTTGTTCTGCTTTCTTTTTGAATAATGACATTGTAAATCAAATAAATAACTACATAATATTCTCCAGAAGAATCCCAGAAATGTCAGTTGCAAGGAGGTAAGAAATGCAGCTCCCGCCGTAAAAAGCACTCTTCTCGAACTGCGGTTTGCATCCTTTGCTCTTCGGGATAGAAAACATAATTTTATCTTCGCTTATGCTCCAACCTCACCAACTACTGACACTACTCCGACTGTTACAGAAGAGTTCTATAACTCTTTGCTGTGCTTTACGATTCCTTCCCCCGTCGTGACTATACATTTATCCTTGGGGACTTCAATGCACCGTTTCAAACCAATGGTCGTGCTGTCAAGAATTGTTGTGGTACTGAAAATTCCAACTGATCCTACCTCGACTTTCTCTTAGCTCCAGATCTTATTACGGCTAACGGCAACATGCGACAGAGATTTTGTAAACTTCCTCCTTTTCTTTTTAGTGTGGTGCTATACTACTTTCTTCGTCACACTCTCTCAGACGAGGATGCTTATTGTATACTGAGTAAATGAAGCTCTAGATATCGAACCCTTTTTCTTGTCGCTCTAGCTTATGCTGACGACATCGGACTTCTTAGTCGCGATGCATTCTCAGCTCAATGTGTTATTACTTGTCTCTATCACGAAGACAGGCTTGTTGACTTATAGATAAACGCGAGGAAATCAGAAGTTCTTTACATTGGAACAGATACCGCTTCTGCACTAACTCTTCCGACCGGAGAAATCATCTCTGTCTGCCACGACTTCAAATACCTCGGGATTAATATTACGAAACCTGATTCTCTTTTTGCTGATCGGAGGAGACAAGCCTGGGGTGCCGCGCAGTTATTTTCCAGCATTTTCACTTATCGGCCTCCGAAAAAAACAAATCTCGACTATTCTGAGTAATAGTTGAATCAATTTTAGTATACGGTCTTAAATCAATCCCAATGACCATTTCAAGAGTAGCAAAGATAGATGCCGCACATCGAAGGCTTATTCGATTCGCTCTCGGCATTCTGTACCCACAAAACATATCTAATACTGACTTATACAAACATTCTGGCATAAAACTTCTCTGTCACCCTTCTTCAGCGCCGCCTCAAATTACTCGGACACATGAGAGAGGACAAGCGTAATATGTCCTCAAACTCACCGCGATCTCCTCTGGCTTTAGTTTTGGCCTACCCACCTACAAATCATCTGCGTAGGGGCATGGTTCACTCTTTGTCCATCAATAACACTGATTAGTAATATCTCATCTATTAACTTGAATAATTTTAGAGAACTAACTTACTTTTCAAAATCGGTCTTTAAAAGAATTGTACTCGAACTATAGCTATGACTTCATAGTTGCGTTCGTATTTTATTATTATTATTATTTCAACCTATACTTCTCCATAAAAGGAGGATAAAAAATCCACCGGTTACCAGCAACAGTACTAGAATTCAACCACTCTTGCACTCCACAAAGAACAAGACGTTATCAAAGTACTAGATACTATCTTCTCTAAAAGGATCAAGGTCGTCTTCTTTCTGCCTCTTTATTTTTTTGCATTAGAGGTCCATATAAATAATGGCGGCTAAGTTTAACTTTTTCACAATCCCTAATTCACCTATTCAACTGGAACAGCAATTTGCTTGCTTTGTGGATATTATGTTAGTTACAAGACTTAAATGCATATTGGTAACACTCTTGAATTCGACTGTTTAAGCAATTATTCCTTGAAAATGACCAACTGCCTACCTTCAGAGCAAGTTTGGCCGAAGGACAGAAGCTCTGATTCAGGAGTCAAATTTCTAGATAATCCCAAATTTATGTGGGCAGTACAAGGTTCAAAAACCTATTAGAAAGCTGACTTTATTCGAGATAAAACAGTGTTTGTTGATATCTGCTAGTTAGCCAAAACAAAAGTTGGCTTTGGAAGAAGAATTGTGAACTTGCCAAAAGATGACCAATATGGAAACAACAGGTTGTCTTTAAAATGTCACGCGCTTTGAGCAGAGACTACTCCGCCACACCATCCTATCCAGGCTTTGGACCAGGTACAGACTGATAAGAAACGGAGGCCTCACCAAAATCGCCCTATTTGAATCTAAGGAAGAGCTAAGGTGATTGCTGCGAGAAGGCTGGGGATGAATATTGACGCACTTCGTTCTCGACCTCGTCACAGCTTACTCGAAGGAAGAATTCAGAAGAGACGACTCTAACCCCAACAAAACAACTTTTGAGGGTAGCAACACCAAGAAAACATCCAAAGAAAAA
>JAUYWI010121328.1:0-10321 GCA_034780595.1 Parotoplana pacifica
TAATTACGTAACGTATACTGATGTGTACACTCTGATAGTTATAATTAATCAATAATATTAGGGTTTCCATTTTTTGGGTCAAGTGTATATTACTAATGATAATTCTTTCCTGCACAAAATATTAATGTTTCTACAAGTATACTTTTTTTTATAATCGTAGCATATTTTATCGACTAATAAATGCTATCATGTTTATTAGTAAATTCCAATGCAGATTGTCGTAGCTCACTTGTTATACCTATTTTCGGTTATGAATAATAAGGCAATATACTTTTAATTAGTCTTACCTGAGCTATTTCCAATAAACATGCAAAGAGTCTCCACATAAGGTCACCAATGGAACAAGAAGCAAAGGGAACCCAGACGAACACAAGATTAGCACATCCAAGTAAAATAAAAAGAATACATGTAGCATGGAGTGCGCGCCTAAATAGGATAAAATTATTTAAAATATAACAACAACATTAAAATAAATAAATAAATAGTAGTAGTGTGTGGTAAAAGTAAAGTCTGGATAATTTTTTTTAATGTTGCATATTGTTGCATTATTTGATCCCAATAAAACAATAAACCTAGTTGAGCGGTATTTGTAACTCACTTAAGTTGTAATTGCTCTAGTGTACTTCTTGTGCGAAAACGTTGTACAAGTGTTCGAAATAGGTTTATCAGAATACCAGTAGTTATCTGAATATTGAATATAAAATACAAGTAAATGAAAAATTCATAATCTCATTTGACTTACAGTATTAAAGAAGGAACTATTGGGTAGAGGAAATAATTATCTTTATTCATTTTTTAACAATAGATGGATTGTTTGCGTCAGGGACTAGGTACTTGGTTTGCAGTAACAACAATAATTAATTGTCCTGTGTTTTATTAAGTTATAAATAAATTAAACTATTTCTGTTCATCGTTGGAAAAAAATATTTAGACATATTTTATTTACGTACATATTTTATAACAACTTTAATTCTATAAATATGTTAGCTAAGCATGAATACTTACAATAGTAACAACCAAAATTGGAATTAGAAGAAAAATAATTTTTTCCGTTTTACCCTCACCACCCACAGCTTCATGTCTTGGACATAATATTTTTCCATTTTTATAGGCGATTATTGAAGCATACACAGCAATCAAAATACCTGGAACACCTTGATAATAAATAAATTAGAAAATAAAAACATGATCGTAACAAGGACATGAGACAATCCTAGATAGAAAATATTGTAAATAACCGATTTGAAAACTTACCCCATGCTATTAAATAGTAAGTTTTCATAGGAGGTTGATTTCGAAATACACAAACTGAAATTCTTTCGTGTAAATATATCCCTTCAATTAACATCCAAAATACGTTACATAAAGTAGAATATCGGAGCGCAACATGAAATGTTTGACACAACCAAATAGTTTTTACCTTGAAAATACAGAAACCTGATACAATTACTTAATCTTTTTCACTCAAAGTTTTGGGTATATCAAGTTTAGATATATTATATATATATAGGCTCCGGCAAAAAAACAAATTTACACCACATAGATTTTAGTTCACAAATTTACACCACATAATCACCATTGTTGTTGACTACAGCTATATAGAAGGTGCT
The DNA here is from genome assembly GCA_034780595.1 of Parotoplana pacifica. Classification (NCBI taxonomy): domain Eukaryota; kingdom Metazoa; phylum Platyhelminthes; order Proseriata; family Otoplanidae; genus Parotoplana; species Parotoplana pacifica. The sequence continues at coordinate 1,611 of JAUYWI010121328.1, forward strand.
CTTTGAGGCATTTGTTTTTGATAACATTGTTAGTCATAAATAATCTCCAGTTTTCCAAATTTGGGTTGGAATCAGCCAAATTAATTCCACGTCGAGACGTTTCATAGATTCTGAATATGTAGCGATCCTTGAGGTTGGTGTCGGGAGAATATGGTGGTTGTTACAGCAAAAATATGACTTGTTTAGCAAGCCAATCACGTACTAGTACTGCCACATGTGGTCTGGCATTGTCATACTGTAACTTCATTTCCGAAGGTGGCAATTGCTCTAGAAATTGTTCGACCATATTCTGCAGAAAAACTAGATACCTGTCAGCATTGACAACTGCCACCATCATGAGGACATTGTAATCATTATCGTATATATTAGGATAATATTTGGTGGATAAGTAGTATCTTGGAAAGATTCTTCAAAGGGAAAAATTGAAAAACTCAATATGGGGGCCGTTAACGTCATTTAGATAAAAAATTCAAATTTTGTGTCTAGGACCATTAGGTAGTCAGTAGCACAAATCCAAAAATATATTAAAACAAATTGAGTATTGATTTTTGGGTAAAAAAATCGATAAAAATATTATTTGTGGATTGGGAAAAAAATCGATAATAAATATTTGTTTGAAAACTATTTATGAATTTGTGTTACTGATTGCTTAGTGGACCTACACACCAAATTTGAAGTCAATTGGTCAGGGCCGCGGACCCACTGAACGATGGTATTATCTAAGCCCTCTGTTTGTTGTACTTGCGTGGCGTTACTTATAAACAAACGATCACATTTTCTTGCTGCGGGTTTTTTATAATCCAATCTGCAGCCATACCCATTGCTTCAATCTCCTCCTCAAAGCACCTGGTAAATGGTCTATATATGACTTTTCTAATGGATCTGGACAGGCTATTCTAGAGTGCTTTCTGTGACGACCATAACATTATCTCCATTAAATGGAGCTTTTGGTGACTGATCCGTCCGTGTAAATAGACACAGAATATTTTCGTGGCGTTTGATAGGGTTGATAACATCTGCTTTGCGTTCTTCTTGGTTGGTGTTTTTGTTACACCCGTTTTAAAGATCCAACTATTTTTTTACAAAGTGCTTTTGTTGCAGGTTTGCTTTCCTGAATCCAGCAGACATCATGGATTTTGATTGTGATGTCGTCTACATTCCATTACAAATTCTAAGGCTACCTCTAATTCGAACTCGTTTTTTTGGTTATTATTTTGCATTTTCATTTATTGTCTCTTTATATCGCTTCAAGTTCTTTCCTTGATTTCTTCGTGCACTTATTGTGAGTTTCTATGATGCATTTGTTGTAGTCCGGTGGCGAAAATCAGTTTTTAATTGAAGTATGCAAAATGTGGTGTTCTTAACATACCTGGAAAATATTTCGTTTATATTTTTTCATTCAATTTCTCAATATGTTATGTACTTAAGTATTTTTGTGGAATACCATTTATACTCCCACACCTTCGTAAAAGTGTAGAGCTGGCCGGCCTGTCACCGCATCCAACATCAGTTAAGCTATATAGGCGGCTGTCCAAAAAACTCGATATTGATCTAAAACCTCGAATTTTGTGGTTTTGCTTTTCAACTTTCATTAGTTCGTAGAGCCGCACCAATTTTGACTGATTCTTGTTATTTGTTGTTCTTAGCACCCATGTGTTCAAATTACTTTTGGCAAATGGGGGCTGTCCCCACAATCACGTGTAATCTGTTGTAGATTTTGGCATAATTTTAACATTGGAATTTTGTAACTTTGTTTCTTTTAATATAAGCGGCTCCTAGAGACTGTTCTCTTGCACCAATGTTTTATATTTTTTCCACTTTGATGTCCCTAGCACCTAAATCAAAATTGTATAGTATTCACAAAAATACCTACTTACATAGAAATTGACATTCAATTATTTTATGGTTAAATATTGCTATAAAGATTATAAAAACGATTTTTTTAGGGTGCCCGATAGACCCTTAATAATCTATCGAGTACCACCTTGACACCCTTAAGGATTTTTAAAAATTTAAGATGGCGTCCAAGTTGGCTACCACTAGGTAATATTGAAGTTCAAATTGCAGCTAAAGGAAACAATTTAGATCATATAAAATGTATTATCATCTAATATACCCAACGTTTTCAAAACATCTTCAAAGGTTTGTGGAAAATAATATATATATGAATTTAATCACAAATCGAAATAATTTGTTCCAATAAATATATTTTAAAGGTTGCTGCTATACAGCTAATACATTTTTTGACAATAATATTTAATTGATGACGTCATAAACCATTTGTAGCCAGAAGCGTGGAAAATAGTATAATATACTATTTTCCACGCTTCTGGCTACAAATGGATGAATTTAGGTATATGTAAATGAAAACCTATATTCCATATAAGTGTAATTTAATAGTTTTAGATATACATACATATAGCAAATACATCTTTTGACACCCATATTTAAATAGGAACAATGACAACAATCATCGAAAGAAGTCTGTAATTTGGACTTCAATATTGAAGGCAGCCATCTTGGACGCCATATCTTCAGTTTTAAAAAATATCAATAATCAGAGATTCAAAATATGCTTAAAACAACTAGGTATGCACCGCATTTTTTGCCTACACCAACTTCCTATCCCCAGACTATTGCATATGATCGGGTCTTTGTTGGATCTGCGTTTTTTTTAAATTAGGTACCTAAGGTCTTTCTAATTTTTAATTTCAATTATCAATTAAAAAAGTATTTACCTTTGATGTAATAAATGGCATGTTGCTCAAAATAGTAGAAAAGCGGAATATAAATGAAAACATTAAATGTTTGTGTATTTGAATCCTGCAGTTACTTGCATTGCTAAAATGGAAGGGCATAATAATATAATTTTAATCTTTTAAGGTAATCTAATTCAATTCAATTATATTAATGTTTTAAGAATAACATAATTTATTCTTTGGAACAGATATCAGATTTAAAAGACGTTGTCCATTTTATCATAAGCAGTTTGATCTATTGCTTTTAAAATATGCAAATTTAAATTTGTTTTAAAGGTCACAAAGATATGTAGATACCTACCTATAAAATTAATAGAAAGCTAATAACAAATTTACTAGAAATCAATTGTAAACTCAATAATAATTTATATAAATACAGCGACCGATCTACGAATTCAAAGTGGATCCAAAGGAATTGTGAAAAAGAGCATCATTTAATTTTGAAAATATATTTATTTAATTTACGAAGTATTTACCGTAATGATTTCTATTACCTTATTATTTCACATTACTAATTTATATAAATATACATATTTCAAAGGGCTTTCTACCAGGAAATTATTGGTCCGACATTGTCGGTGCAGTAGATCGAACTCTGAATCTATATTATCAGGAACATTCATATCTGCATCTGTCTTAAGGGTATTTGCTCCTCATCAGTTCAGAGTAGGACTTGAACCCGGCACTTTCTGATTAGCATGCAGGCCACTGAGAAATGTCTGATGCAGGCATATGTATAGGGGTTTCCAAAAAATATGTCGCTTTTCGATAACTACGCAAATGTGTTTATTTATTTAAATATATACAAGGGTGTATATTTATATATTACTACAATTATAAATAACGCTTTCACATTTAATACAACAACAGAAATAAATACAAAATATCTGGTAAGATTGTCTGAACAGTAACTATTTATAAATAATCACCATCTGCTGCAATAATGGCATTGAAGTCCTCCATGATATCCCAAAGCGACATTTTTTGGAAACCCCTATATACCAACCACTAAACCATAAGAGTTAGCCCACCAACATCGATGTTTTTATAGCCAAATGTCGTGGTCTAATGGTTGATATATTTGCATGTTTATCAGAAGAAGGTCCCCCCTCTCAAGTTCAAACGTTATTTTGTACTGATGAGGGCAAAACCCCAAAACTAGCAGGTTGCATTATGTTTTTAAAAGATATTTTGAATTTATTTAAGATTTTCAACTGCAAATATTATACAACTACAAGAATGTAAAGCATTTAAAGAACTGTGTTAATTTAATTAATTTGTCAAATTTTTGTTAATGTAATACTTCACGATATAATACTTACGATATAATATAGAATATAGCAACAGCTGCTATTTGAAATGCAATACACACAAAAAGTCCAACAATGTAGACAAATAACACCCATTGTAAGACAAATTTAAAGTGTTCACCTCGACCTCTACAAACCAAATTCGTCAGACTGTTTATCTGAAAAACACATTAAGTACTACTTTAAAAATTAGAATTGACATATTTTTACATAGGCCGCGGATAAAAGGGGATAGCCACCCTCCCCCAGGATTTCATATTTCACGTGCCGTGGATGGATTGACCTGAAATTTGCTACACAAGTACCTTAGAAAGATTTATCAACAGAATTTTTTGGAAAAAATGTGATAAGATGGCCGAGCTAAGGACCGATGACGTCATATTAACATAATATTAACATTGTCCGAGTTGCTTCAAATTTGGTGTGTAGGTCCACTAGGCACTCAGTAACATAAATTCATAAATATTTTTTGAAAGACTATTGATTAATGAGTTTTAGGACAAAAAAATCAATATTTTTCGCCAAAAAACACTTAAAAGACTCTAAAATCGACACAAAACATTCTATCTAGCTCAAATTTGCGATTAGAATTAGGAAGGTATTAGAAATAATTCAATAGAAACTTGATGCCATACTTTTTGCTTGCTTGTCTATGAGGCTCAACATACTGAAGCAGGTTCGTAAATTTTTTTTCTTAAAACATGAATTATTCACCTATCTCTCTCTATCTATAGTGTTCTACCAAATCAGTTATTAGGCAGGTTCAATTCTATGGCATCCACTTTTTCCATTCTTCTCGGTTAGTTGCCAGGTCCTTCAATTCTCTATAGGTGCTTGGTTTGAATTCTTCTAACCAACATTCACCTATAAATGGCTTATTATTAGTTTTTAGGTAACTTTTAGTGGTTTAGGAATAATTTCTTGTACTAAACTTGAATTTCAAATAAATTGATTTTTAACGTGTCGGCAGGGTTCAGTATCACTTCAAATTTCTGACTTTGGATAAAGCTATGATTTCTTTACTTGGCACAATTATAACATACTAGATAAAGAATAGATGTTCAAAATATGAAGGCATTCCAATATACTATTAATGTTTTGTTGAAATAAATCCTTTTTTCTTATCTAAATATTTTAGATTTTTATTTAGGGGACATTTTTTGGAGCCATATTTTTTAATGAAATTTTCTAGTTGTTAGGGATATAGGACTGAGCAAATTCAAAAATTTGAAAAAATCAATTGATTTTTTTTCTAAAATTCAAAAATATAAATTATTGATATTTTAGCTCTTACCCCAGTCACACAAATCAATATTTTTAAAACGCGGAATATGTATATATGTATATCTATGAAGTGTTTATAGTCTAAAATATTTATATTCTTTTAAAAGGAAGCAAGAGAAATCCTAAATGTCACTGACTCGTAAATCTAAATTGAAAATGTTTCTTTCTTCAAATAAAATATTGATAAAAATAAACTTTACAAAAGCAATGTTATTACATAATAATAATGAAAAGTCAAATGCAGACATAAAATACCCAGACGTTTTACTACTTATATGGCTTCATCAGTATGGAAAAGCAAGGATTTTATTCAAATATGTAGATCTACTATTGGGGTTTTTGTATAAAATGGTTTATTGTACGAAATTTAACGAAACTTTAGGACTTTTTTATATGCAGTATTGTTAATGTGAATATAAAATATTGTGATTATAGAGCAGCTCTTTTACAAAGAATTAATACATTACAATGGATAATGCACGTACATAATAATGTATACCAAAGGAAAATGTTAGAAGTATGTCATATAAAATTATGAAATGAATGTCCAAGTTCAAATATGTCTTACAATATTCACCAATTTTGACAATTATTGCATATTCTGGAAACTAGGCAATGCTCCCCACAAACGTTGTGGTGACATTGTTCAAGTGTCTGTTTACTTTTCCTTTTGAGGGCTGCAAGACATACATTGGCTGTACATGGGCGCGTACATTTGGATTGGCTGGTCTACGGGATTGGGCTATGTCGAAACCGAAACCTGTTTTAGTCCAAATGGATTTTGAGCACGTTGTTCCATTGATGTTCGGGCAAGCTTTTTGGCTAGATCATGTAGGAAAATTTTATGACCACCATGTTCTACGCCAGAGAACATACCCGATTGGTTGTGCCGAAGAATAATCTAAGCATTGTATGCAGACGTGTCTAAAAGAAAATCAAAGGCCCGCATAGGCCAACGACGATTGCACTTTATTATTGTATACTCCTTCGAGCGTCAATTTCAACATATCCACGTCAGGTTGATATTCATTATATGCTCACAAAGTAAGTGGTTTTCCGGTATTGGGATTGATTTCAGCATTCAAGTGTTCAGAGGACAAAGACAGTACTATTTTGAAGCTGGTATATGCTAGGCGAGGTGGGATATAGGGTGAAAGGGAACAGATATTTGCATAAACTGTTCTAAATTCCTTCTCCGGATTACCTCGTAGGTGTTACTTGCGTATTGATGCAGGCACACAGCGTTTATCACTTCGGATTGTTCCCAGGACAGAGAGTTTGTTGTTGGTTGCACCATTCTACCAAAGAGTAATCCATGAAAAAGCGATCTGCACAAATGGTAAATCTGTGTGTGAGACCAAGCGCTTGAAGATTTCTATTGTATCCTACCACCTGTTGGGGTTCAGTTACATAAGGTTTAACATACTGAGTTTTGGAGTCACTAATAATATACATTTTCATGCCATATTTATCAGGTTTCGACTTGACGTAGACTTTTATAGGGCACCTTCCCCTGTAAGAAACAATGCGTTCATCAATTGTTACATAATGTTCAGGTGTCCAATGAATTGGGCAATTAGTAGAGAACATATTAAACATATTCGGTATTGCTGTAAATCGATCTACATCTCGTCTTTCAACACGTGTATCAAGGTTATCAAATCGTATGGGGTAGAAAGAAAGGAAAAAAGAAGGGAAGGGAAGGGGAAGGTGTAGAAAGAAAGAAAAATGGTGAAAGAAGGGAAGGAGAAAAGAGAGGAGGAGAAGAATTGGTAGTAGAAAGCATCGAGGGTTTGTGAAGTTAAGCAATATACAGTTAATTCATGCCAATACACTGAAGTAATCATATTCGGTCGTTTTCATTATTGCTCAAACCTGTCTATTCTGCTAATATGGTTTGTATTTCTAACCATTTTTTCAAATTGGGTGATCAAGAATTCACTGATTTATGAAGATATGGTGTGGTACTGGAGATAAAAAATTTAGCCAGTTTGATTGAAAAAAGTCAGAACGATCCCAATTCTTGGTGGATCAATTTTAGCTAGCTTTGAAGTTAGGACAGTCTCGTTTTCTGGTGAAATTGTTTTTATTTATTGGTCTTGGTGCCATAAAATTATCATATTGTCAATAGAATAAGGCGAAGTAACATCCAGTTCACAATGCAACCATTGTCATTTGAAAACGAAGAGTTTCCTTCCAAAACAATGTCATTCGAAAAAGAAGCGTTGCTGTTACCCTCCACCACTTGTTTATAAACACAAGGTTTAACCTGGCTTACTGCTGAAACATAGCGTCCTTCCTCTTTATCCTGTTCAAAAATGAAATGGTGAACTTAAAGCTTTATTCTTAATAAATGAAGCTTCACGGCAGTCATTTGGAGCACCCGGGGGTTGGAGTGCCAAATTTAAAATATTCTGGTAGAATTGATTCAACAGAAGTTTTGCACCTATTAACACTGTGATCCTTGCGTGCTTTTACATTATGATCTATCACAAAGTAGTTTTTCTGAGCCAACTGAGGTGCTAAATCTTCAAAAATAGAGCAAGCATCATTTGAACTTTTTCTGGATACACAATCATGTCAACAATATATTTCTTTATAAGTTCCTTTTTTCCGTTTTCTGCGATAAAAAAAACTGAAAACTGTTGTGAATCTATGCCATCCTTTCCATCAATTTTAAGCAAAATAATTGCATGAGAAATCTTGTTTCCATTGGCAATAAATAATGTTAGACTTGTACCAAGATTGTACAGCTGCCGTAGATAAACACTATGGCATTTGGATTCAATGTATCAAGAACATACTATTGGATCGCATTTTTTACGACCTGATGGAAAGCTTATATCTAAGTACAGATGGGATAACATTAGGAAAGCCCCTTAATAAACAAAATTCTCCACAATCCAAAATCCTCATATGCTTTGCATGCGCCATGAGATTGATGAATTCTTAAGTGTTCTTCCTTTGAAGGATTATCAGAATTCAATTCATTAAGTCTAAGTTCATAGTCATCTTTCTCCAAACAGACTGTAAAGAGTACCATGAAGACAATTAAATGTAGAAACATCTCAAGCATTTTGTATTAGCAAGCAACCCAATTCTTCACAAATAGTTTATTATAAAGGACAATAACAAAATATAACCAGATGAAATTTAATAGCTATTTAGTGAACAGATCCTGGTAAAATCTTCTGCATAAAATCTTGTACATAAATACCTGCACTGGAGCACCCAAAATGGTACCAAAATCAAGGACCATTCATCAATTGCAAGACAAGATGCTATTACCCTGGCCCAATTACGGACGGGCTAATCCCCTCTCCTAGTTACAAACACCGAATCAGGATGGAAGCGTCTC
>JAUYWI010121339.1:0-10319 GCA_034780595.1 Parotoplana pacifica
GGTATAAATGTAATGATTCCATCATCTCAAAAGTTGATTTTGATCTGCCTTTTAATTCAACTAGTGCTTATTTAGCCCTTTACAATTTAAATAAAAACTAGATTACGGGAAGAGTGACGGTTGTGTGCACAAAAACTGGTTAAAATTGACCGCTGAGGGTCCTAAATTCAACACCATATTTCTTGTTATTGTTATTTCATTTCAATAATTTTATATTTTTGATTTCTGACTGGATTGTTTTATGGTTTTAGAATTTTTGTACTTTCTATCACCAAGATTGACGGACCATCTTATTATGCTTCAGCTTGGGTATAAAACAAGATGCACATGATTTAATAGTTTTTATTTAATCTCCAAAAGTTGTTGTTTCTATCTTGAAGCCATATTTACACTTGTTTTAGTTAGATTATATTCAATTCTATGTTGTTAGTACTGTCGAAGGTTTACCTGATTTTATTGTATATATTTTTGTATTTTTTCTGCGGTACATAGAAAACTATCAGTTATTATACCTAAACCGCCTAAATGCCACCAATTTAATATACCAACCTCAACATTTCGGTAGTCCTCTGCAGCGGAGATCTGCTCGGCAAATTTCTTTAAGGCAATAGCCATTGTGCGATTGTACTTCTCTGTCTCACCATAACCAATCAAAATGCGGGCAATTATATCACCTATAATAATAAAACAGATTTATGGCCTTATGTTATGTTGTAGATTCTTTTTAGAGAAAAATAACAAGTCAAGATATAAGAACTGAATGATATTTATATTAACTCGATCAAAAAAATCTGTGAGGGGCCATATAAATATACTCAGTTATAATGAAGGTCTTACCTATCTTCAAAATATGTGGATAATTAGCTATAGTAATTTCAATTTAAAAATCCATTTAACTGATATCTCATTGCTTATTTCTTTACATCTTTATGTCAAACAGTTCAATGATTCAGAAGAATGTATAGCCAGCCACTGCTAACATAGATTAGTAAACATACAATTTTGAACTACAGTCTAAATGATGGTTGAGCAATGACATAACAGCACAGGACAGTTTGTATATTTTGTTTAATTTTTTCTGGTTAAAGTTAAGCAAAACAAAACTAATAATTTAATCCAAAGATCCATGTCTTAGAAGCTAAATACACATTTAAACCAGTTACCATTATCTCTCAGTTTTGTAGTTCTGCGAGTGTAACCAACAAATTCAGCACACAAATCACCAAACTGCTTTTCGAACTGGCCAATTCGTTCCTGGATAATCTGCGATTGGGCTTCACTGGAAATATATGAAATCAGTAATTTATTTCCTATCTATGACAATAATAGGTAGTTTACAACACAAAAAAAGAATTTATTAAAATATTTGTCGAAAATGGTCAGATTCTTTAGTTGAAAGAAAACATCTGGGCTGAAAATAGCAATCTTGAATGGATTCGAATTGAACAATAATAAGAACTTTTGATTTTCACTAATTAAATATTATTTAGCAATTCTCAATTAAATTACAAAATTTTCAATTATATGCCTAAATGGAAAATATCAATAATTGTCAACCGTACTATATACATGACTTAATATAGTAACGTCATAGGTTAAATGAAAGAAGCAAAATAATATTTAAGTCACTGAAAACTGTTCAGTTCTACTCCATTCAAATTGGTATTTTGAGCTCTTTGAGTCAGTCCAAACTAAAGGTCATGCAACCTATGACCTTAAATCTTAAAAATGTGCTTCTGTCATAAGATCAAATCAATGTTTTAAATCAATTGGTTCAATAGTACAGAGATTCGAAAAATTATTCTTCTAAAATCAGCAAGCAAAAATATAGAGTTTACAGTCCCTGTTAACTCTTGTTCGACTTTGCGTTTTTGTATACCTGCGTTGATGTGAAACAGACTATAAGATTATAGTACTAGATTTTAAGAATCTAGTACTATAGTCTGGAAGAAATATAAAGCTTTTGACTCAAACCGAGAATTGTTTGCTATAGAATGTCTTATTTGCATTTTTGAAAATATAGGTCATGGAGAGTCAGAATCGGTTGATACCACTTCTTAACCGGTGGGGCATTTTTTGGCACCACTTTGAAAATTTGATACCACTAGATGGCACCACATATTAGTTTTTCCTAAATAACTCTGAAACTGAAAACGTTTTCCATAGTAAAATGCATTTAAAAAGTGTAAATATTATTCATATCTATCACGTAAAAAAGAATTAACATTAAAGTTATCAGTGCATTTATATACTAATCGAATTTATTTTAAAAACTTTTATTTAAATGTTTCAGATATATCTTTGAAAATATCAAAAATTTGAATTTATCTAGACCGTTGCTCTAAGAGATAGCTAGCTTTACCAGAGTAGTATAGGACTTCTGAAAATGGGTTAAAGTTTGGACATCCATAGCTCGTACAAATTAAATTCTAAAATAACCAAATTTGGTGAGTAAATTGAGCTTTGCTATGTTAATAACGTGTGTATATTTCATAGAAATAGGTTGAGGGTTTTTCAAAATATAAATGCTTACAGTTAGCCTTTTTTAAATTAATTCTTCTTTTATTTATTTCCTCAGCATGATAATGGCCGATTTCATAACATTTGGTACATAAATTAAGTGTCCAAGGGACTATAAAATTCCGTTTTAGTTTAGTTGATACATCCTATCAAAACCGCTTAGAAACAATAATATGAGTTAGTAGAATAAAACAAAACTTCAACCATTAAGCTGAAATTTGGCATATTGAAAGAAATTAAATAAAAATAGATGCTGATTGCAACAAAAAATGACGTTAATATTTGTTAGCTCTAAAACAATTTAAAAAATTAATTCAGATACTGAAATACCTGGTTACTTATTAATGTCAATTTAGAGCCATAAACTAAATACATTAGCTAACCATACTTAACTTCATTTATTTTAAATATTTTTGAAAATTGTATTGGGAGAGCCAAATTATTTTAAGGCCTTTTTGATCTATCTTTAAATATTTTCAAAAAATTAGCATATGCTGTTATCTGTTGTTTAAAAAATAAAAATAAAGAATTACATCAATCGGATATATAATAAATTCGCAGTGAAGATTGAAAGTTATATACACATAATTTTGTCAGTAGTATAGGCATAAATTTATTTATTTATTAATAACTCTAAAACCAAATTTTTTTTCTATTAATATGTATTAAAAGTGGAGGTATTCATCTCTATTATCTAAAAAATGAATTATCTAATTTTAATTTATATGAAAGTCGTCAGATGCATTAATATAATATTTATAGACTACTCGAATTTGAATAATAAAATAATAACAATAATAATAAACTTGCAGTACATACCTAAAAATTAAGCAAGAGATAGAAGCTTACTAAGTTGGAATTTTATTAGTATCTAAGGAAGAAAGGGTTTAATTATGTTAGTTATTATTACTTTTATTGATTTATATGTTTTCTTCATTTATGTGCTATCTTTTGTCATTTCAAAATAATTTTAACAAAAAACGTGCTATCACATTAGACTAGCAGTCTGTCTATATACTTATTTTTTTCTGGCACAGTTCAACTACTAGAAATCTTTTCGATCTCCTCCAGGAAGTTCAGTACAGGTTCAGAGTTGTTATTGAAATTGTGGTCATTGAACGGCGTACCGAGGTAACGGATTCATTCTCTATCGTAGAAAGGGCACTTGTAGATTATATAATCGATGGAGTTTTCAAAGGTGGAACATTGGACAGAATTAAAAAATAAAGCTTTATCAATAGAATATAGGAATTTGTTACAAGATGACCCGTTCTGAGATGATGGAGTGTATACAACTTTACTCCTCGGTAATCTTTCCTTGGGGGCTTGGTCGATATTGTCACTGAACTTCCGCTATTTCTTCCAATCACTGTTGTGCCAGTGTCTCTGGTGATAGATGCCCACCTCAATATTCACTCGACTCCCTAGATCACCGTTTGAACCAATGGATCAACCAAAGAAGCCATAGCATGACAGCGGAAAACAACATTTATAAAATTCTCAGACCCCATCCTGCTGCGCAAAAACAATAGTGACAAAACTACCCTTTCTAACATTAAATCGGTCCCCATCCCAAAACCTGCATTGACCTTTATTCATTGTTTAACTCTGGTTTCACAAACTGATTTGTCAAGGTTTTTCGTCTTTGAATGATCTTTTCTTGGAGGATGCAGATTCTTGCCATGGCCGTGATTGAGAATGGCTACTTCCTTGTGGGTAACAGTAATAAGGCCTGAGCTGGGCATCCTATAATTCTATAATGGTATCAATAGACTCTTTGTTTTTGTTGCTGACATAATATAGGCCAATGGGAATCACAATACCTTTTGTAGGGATATAATTGCTGTAGAGGTTGTCGTTTGTGCATCCCCAGGCATGGTCATTGAGGCAGTGGAAAGTTTTCATTTGGTTTTTTGACGTTTTCTTTTGATAAATTAATTCAGGGAAATTTTTCATAAGAGCCACATGGTGAATATTACCACTTTTGCTATGCATATTAATACAGAAAAAATATTATCAATTTTGCATTTTTATACTACTAGCAAAATTATAGGCATATAATTTGAATATTTACTGTGAGCTTATTATACCGATGGCTGGAATTCTTATTTTATCCAATAGAAACAGCATATGCTATATTTGTTCTATAAATTTATTTAATCAAATGCTCGCTATTTCCAAAGATATATTTAAAACAAAGTAAATAAAATCAATTAGTATATAAATGCATATAGAGACTTTCATATTTATTAAAATTTGATAATTCTTTATATTATATGATAGATATGAATAATATCTACACTTTTTAATTGATATAGAAAACGTTTTTGGTGTTAGAGTTATTAATAAATGCTAACTTAACACCGATTTCTATTATGCCTATACAACTTTATATAGACACTACTAGCAAAATTGTGGGTGTAAAACCTTAAATATTCACTGCAAGTTTATTAAATAACCAATTGATATAATTAGTTTTCTATTCAATAGATAACAGCATATGCTACATTTTTCATTAAATTTATACAATTTCCCGATAAAAGTCTAGTAGTATAGAAATGCATGTGACTTTAATGTTAATCCAAATTTGTTAATTCTATTTTTTATATGACAGATATGAACAATAACAGTACTTTTTAAATGACTATTGATAAAATTGTTTTTTTAGTTTTAGAGATATTTAGGAAAAAACACTGTCCAGCAAACAATTCTCGGTTCCCTTATACTTCCTCCAGAATATTAGATTTTTAACATAAAATAGGCCCTGTAGATTTCACATGGACCGATTTGGCTGAAATTTAGCACACACCTGCCAATTGACAAATGAGGAAGATCGCATTTTATTGTTAAAAAAATCAATACTGGGTTTAGCTAGCAGCCCTGTGACGTCATCAAGTCAGGAAATTTGACATTTTCTAGTTTGCATACTGCCCAAGGTCCAATTAAGCTGAAACTTGGCATATATAGTCAGGGGGATAAGCAGTTAGAGTGGGGAAAATGTGGTGCATAGTTGTTCTCAACATAATTTGAATCTCTGATAGGCTCTTATTGATATTCCATTGGAAATATCTCTATATAAATATATTATAATACATCTTTTAACACCAATATTTAAACAATGGTATGCATACTGATGACAGAGACTATTTTGAGTCATAAGCATTGAAAAATAGTATAAAAGGTGAATTTAGGCATAAATGGAAACGATTTGTTCCATATAATGTATTTTAAAATGTTATTTAACTCTGGCTTCACAAACTGAACCAGGCTATTGAACCGATTGGTCATATAGGCAAGTGTTTTAGGCAATAATTTAGTTTAGCCTCCAACAAGCAGGTTCCTAAGCTGCACGCTAGAGGGATCTTTTGGCCCAACACTGATTGTCCAACAGAACCAGGAAATACAGGGTGTTCACGATCTTCCCATGGATTTTAAATTAATGAAATTATTTTTAATTTTTAATATATATTTAAATAATGAAAACATATTTTATATATACATATAATATAAATAAATATGTTCTTCCAATCCATTAATGTTTTTGGAGGTGGAGGCTCCTTGTTAAATTTTTCATTAAGCATTCTTCTTGCCTTCTCACAATTAAAAGTAACAGCAAAAGAAACAACTGTAGCAATTTCATCATTATTATAATCATGATAATCCATTTTCAAATAATCTATTATAAACTAGAAATAACTTCATTTAAACAAAATTTATAAATAAACTGATATAAACAAAATATTATCATAATTGCTTTTAATAATCATATAACAAATATATAAATATCCACAGTAATATTATTTTTTATTAATTTAAAAAATCTGCAGGAAGATTGCAAACACCCTGTATATATCTTAGCATTTAAATTATTAAGAAAATAAATGCTGTATCTACTAGTGAGTTTCCATTTAAGCCAAATGCTCCCAAAATTTCCATAATATAGAAAACCTTTTGGTAACTGATAAGTACATCTTTCAACACCAATATTTAAACAATAACTGATGATATCATAGATGGCTTTTAGTCAAAAGATGGAAAGATTTTGTTTCATATAAATGTAGATATATATATAACTAATACAACATGTTTACTGATGGTACTAGATCAGAGGCAAAGTGATCCAGAAGTGTACTGAGATTACTGGAAGATATATTAGCAGATCTTTGAGGCAATAATATGGCTTCATTACTCTGCTCTCAAATATTATGGCAGACATTGAAATATAGTTTTAAAATGGAATTTTGTGACATTTGTTTTGAATATGTATGGCTCATAGAGGCTGTTTCCTACTCATTAATTTTGTTCTCCGATGTGCTTAGCATTCAAGTCTTGTCAGTGGTTGATCTTCCCCCACACTTCCATAAAAGAGTGGCTAGCCCTAGTCACCAAGATACAAAATCCGACCTTTTGTTTGTTTTGTGCTATCCAAATAAATACTATGCACACTCATTTTAATATCATGTGTACCATATTTCATACAATCTTTAGGACTATGAAAGTTATACCAAACTGCAGATTTGTTTAGGTAATATTCAAAAAATTCAATTGTGATCATTAAAGTTCAAATTTTAATGCTTTGTGGGCAATGATTTACTGCAATTATTTTTATTTTATTCATTTATTAGATGAGCCTTAGTGGAAATTTATGCCAAAGCTGCAATGCAAATCCCATACAAAGATTAAAAAGTGCCTTGTTGGGTGGTTTTATGTCTAAATGTCCCAAAACAAATTACTGGTTTTAATGGATTTGTACAAACATTTGTGAGCAGTTTGAAGGGTTTTATATAATTATTTCCTAATTTTAGCATTCTCTGTGTTATGGTAATTGAAAAATGACCATTCAAAAATGTTTTCAGGAAATGATGAAAAAATATAGGTGATGGATACACAATATTCATTAGACCATAGATAGTCAAATGAAAACTACCAAGGACCAAAACCATCAATTTTACATTTGTTTAATATTTTTTATATTACCATGTTTGTTGGTTTGTAATCATAGGAAAATATAGTTTGTCTATTTAGTATGTAATTCAACATGAAGTATCTAAAATTAACAATTGTAAGATTCAACAAAAAATTTTAACACTTGGCTGATATCTTTATTTCATAATATACACCTGGTAATGGCATCATGTACACTTCTCCCCTAGAATATCATACTTCCTGTGAATAGATTGAGCTGAACTTTTGTGGCACATGGTACCTTGAAATGTTTTAGGGTAAACTATTTTTTTTTAAAAAAATAACAATGGGGCTATAGTGGGTCAAAAGTTAAAGTTTTTTCAATTAACTTCAAGTTTGTTCCATAGATCCATTGGACATTCCATAATGCAAATAATCCATAGTTTAAAAAACATATTGATATTTTTAGCCTAAATCACTTAAAATGGTGCAATGTTATTTGAAAATATTGGAGGTAATGTTACCATGTAAACCAAAATTTTGCATGATGAAAGAGTTCCATAAAATAATAAAAGTCACCAATTTGCAAATCAAAAAAGTAATGGGAGCTTGCAAATCAATTGACAGGTGTGGTACTTCTAGTGTTAACAAACTACAACATCTATTTTAAAGATACAGGTATAAACCCACAACTATACATATGCATGAAAATAGTATTGCAAACTAATGCTTCTCAAATATCAACTATTAAACCTTTAAGTCTACATTTAACCCTTCTACTGTGCACTATTTTAATAATCATTTTCTACTACTCTTTGTTTCTACATAATTACTTGAAACTAATTATTTTAATTTATAGAAATATTACATTTGAAAATATTTGAATGAAGGTTACCATTTTAAGTGGATAAGTGACAATAAAAAATATCAGTTTTTATGATAAAAATGTTATTATATGAATATTTACATATTAGTTTTATTTTAAGTGTTTTATGACACCATTAAGAATTGTAATTTCTAGTTAAGAAATCAAACAAAATCAGTAGTAATGTAAGTTGCTACTATGTATAAATTGGGGTGGATTTGTGAGACACAAACTATCCTTTGCAAGGTTATAACTCAAAAACTACATCAAATATTTAGATACAGTTTTCACTAAAAAGGAAGGCTGGACCTGTAATATTTAATAATATATGACCATGATATTCCTTCATGTTTTCTAACACAATCAATACAAAATGTAGTCATTCTAGCTTTAGAGAAAAATTCCAGGTGATTATGAAGGCAGCCTGATGGCAGAACACTTTTATTAGGCAAGTCAATAATATTATTGTCTTCATAGAAATATTAATGGCCATCTCTTTTAGATATTATTACATAAAAATAATGCAGACATTTGCTCCTATATATATTTTTATAGGCTTTAGCAATAATAAGTACCAAGAACTATATGAACATTAGGGCAGTCGAGGATCGACCATTCCTTCCTTTTGTGCACAGAACATTTTCCTCCAGGCTACTCTGTCCTCCACCTTGTGCTTGATCTCGCCAGCTGAATGCAGGTTTGTATGATGCTTGATGTTATCAAGAATTCTGGTTGAAGGTCTGCCTTGTGGTCTTCCATTTTCTGCTGGAACCATTCCAAAAATACAGTCATGCTCAAGCGAATGGTGTCTAGCCATGTGACCAAAATATTTTCCTTTTCTGTTTATCACATTATTAATAATATTTCTTCCCATTCTGAGCTGATCAAAGACCCAGTCATTTGTTCTCCTGTCTCTCCAGCTGATGTTAAGGAGCCTTCTCGCACACCAGCATTCAAATGCTTTGATCATTTTTCTATTTCTGATAATATTCCAAGCTTCTACTACATAGAGGACGATGCTGAATCTAATGGTTGTCATCAAATTCCCCTTTGTTGATTTGTGTATATCTTTGGATTTCCATATGTAGTCGAGTCTGCAAAGTTTAGCTTTTGCCATGGCTATACGGCGCTTGATCTCCTTGCTGGGATTATGATCATTCCTGATCTCAACTCCCAGATAAATAAAGGAGCTGACTTCTTCGATTGTTTCATTGTTGGCCTTGAAAGTTGTTCTTGATGATTCTCATGACTTTAGTTTTCTTGACGTTGAGATGTAGTTTGTATTTATTGCTAACATTTTATTACTAACATATTATTCGTTTCTAGGCGGTTGCCTATAGTTTGTCAACAGATTTTTAACAGTTTCTCGCACACTTATATGTGTCAGATTTTATTAAAATCGGTTAAAGTTTAGGGACCATTATCAGTGCTGAAAAAATAAAGGAACAATTAAAAAATGTATGTAAATATTCATGTTTCGAAAACCACTCAAACGATTTATATGAAATTAACTGACAGAATTTGGTTATTCTAAGATTTAAATTATACGAGCTATAGATATCCAAATTTAGCTTATTTTCAGAAATCTGGTTAGCTAGCTCATAAGAGCTAAACGACCTATTGTCATGCCGAGATGTAGCTTCTAAGCCTGCGACGTACATTTATTCAGTTTCACTGGCTGACAAACGCCGCTGACGGCCCGGGAAGTAGTTTCTGACACATTCTGGCGTCTGAAATTTACAGCTACTGAACTATTTGGAACTTAGGTATACAAAATTGCAATTAAAACATAAATTCTTTAATTTAGTGTTTTTTTTCTCTTTTTTAATTTGGTGCATCAGGTGTTATTTTGTATCAATGGCTAGCTATGGCCTAGAAGGGGCTAGTATTGCCAAATCTCGGGAAGGAGTATTTCATAGGCTGAAATTATATTTCCAGCTCTATTCGAACAATCTAATAAGTAGTTTCGAAGGTAAAATACGAATTAAAAAAGAAAGGCTCAGTGATACACAATATTTTGTTATTTTCA
>JAUYWI010121350.1:0-10318 GCA_034780595.1 Parotoplana pacifica
ACAAGTTAATCCCTCATTGAATAGATCATTGGTGAACTGTGGAACTAGTTATTGTTTGAAGGTGTTTAACTAACTATTTGTTACTCTTTTTTTGTCTAACTTATTATTGTTACTTATTAATTTATATTAGGTAATGTTGTTTTAATTTCACATAACTAATGCAAACGTACCAAATTTAAGTCTGACGATGTAAATTGATTTTACGAAACTAGTCGCTTTTCTCCTTAAATTACGTTTTTCTAAATTTACTTCTCTTATTTCATTTGTGTCAAATTGGATAATAATATCTTCCCACTTTTATTTTAATGAAAAATATCACTTAAATTTACAATCCAAGGACTTATCCTTTAGAGTAACTAATATTTGTCAACAATGAATCAAATTTATTGAAAAATGTATGCAATCTTAGGGGTTGGAGGTATTATCATTCCTCAAAGTCTACAAAGTTTTAGAAATTGTCAAGTCCCAAGGTTCCAGGATTAAAACTAGAGGTATTTTTATATACATACTACGATAAAGTATCATCTAAAAAAAGCATGAATATTGGTGATTTTTGGCTCTAGAGCTATTTGCATTAAAATGTTTATTGAGTATCACGTGCTAGAACTATCCTGCATTATGTGTTCATAAAAGTATATGAGTTATATTGTGAATATTTATAATATAACAATAAAAACAATTTGATAAATATGAAACAATCATAAAATCGACAAGCGCTTGCGTGAACACCCTGTATTGAAAATAGCAGAATAACAATTTTAAACGTACCTTAAATGTTTTTTCAAACAGTAATCTGGTCTAGTTTCAATTGTGATACCAACACATTTGGTTTTACTTTTCTCTGAATATCTACAAATTTAAATTAAATAGGGTAGGCACCATCATCAATTACTTCCAATTGAATTATTAACCTGAAAATGCAAATTATATGTCATGGCTAAAAAAAGAAATATTCGTCGGGGATGTCCAGACATTCAACATGTGGATGGGAATTATTCTGTAAAAAGTACTGACAAGATTGTGAGTACTAAGTAGAACAGCTGATAATTTTTTTTATCATGTAATTAAAGTTTGACCAAAACAATCCAGAATAAAATAGTTTCAAAATAATTATAATAAATTGTTTAATTATAAATAAATATATAAAATCCTTAATTCATTAATCACTAGTGGCAACTAGCAATAGTTGCTACTACACATAAAATCTTTAATACGTCTAAGCAAAGAAAATATTCCTATTTTTCAAATTTAATTGATCGGAAATGATGTTGTCAACAGCAAAATCAAATACGATTTTTTTGCTAACCAAGCTTTATAAAAACATTCAAAGCAGATTTAAAAAATCAAAATATTTAGAAATCACTTCGTCATTAACGGGGTTAATTGTCCTGTACATTAATTTATTAGATGGCTGAAGGTTCCTAATACATAACTTACTTCACAGCTTCCTCCACATTATTACTGGTATGGCCTGAGAGAGCGTCATGAAGATTTCTAAAATAAATTTATTAAATGAAAATCAGACGCATATAAATAGCTCCAAGTTCATTTACAAAATTAAAAGCACATGGTCGAAGGAATTAAGGTTAGTCCACAAAATATTTTACAGCGGTTTCTTTATTCATTCTCTTCACCCCTCTATATCTTGGTGGTACCTTTTTATGATTTTCTGTGATTTTATTTAAATAGTAATTATTGATAAAGGCAAAACCGAAAGAATTCATTGTTTTTTGTCCAATTAATTCAAACTAAATATCGATTAGTTTCAACAAATTTAGTAGTACATTTAATTAATTTTTAAATCGTAATTCAGTTCATAGTTAGGTTTGCTTAAAGTATAAATAAGTACAGCAATACGATTTTTTCAACAAAAAGTTTGGTTCCTTTGAAAATCTGAACTAAATTCCAAAACAGATGCTATCGTCTAAATTAAATTTCAAAGCAGATGCCTACTTTTTTTAATGTCATTGTCTAAGATTTTAAGTGGCAATTCGGTAATTCATCATCATTTAAACGTTAGTGTTTATTGCTGACTGTGGTTATGGAAGTAGATTTAATATAAATCGCGAAATAAAATTGGGATCTAATTGATTCATTTCTATCTGACTAAGAATAATACATATAGTATTAATAATATCATCATAAGTAATTATTCATATTTTAGAGCCACAAACTTAGCCAATAAGCTCATAAAATTAGCCATAAATAGGCAGATATTCATGGTTAATCTGCAACTATTTTTAAATAATGTTAATATAATGGTAATAAATAATGTAGGCTTTATGTCATCCAAACAATGCCCAGTACATCAACAGTTGCCTATTCATTAATTATCTTTGTTATTGTTTTAAAATAAACACTCATTAAATTGTTGATTAATTTGGACTGGAGTGCATGAATAATCAGTAGATAAAAATAATAAACAACTAAATTGCTACTAATATGTTTATCAATCGACAAAATTGGAATATTAAACTGTCATCCTCTAGCTCTCAAGCAATAACAATTTAATATGAATCATCAACAACAAAAAACGGTAAATTTTATTGATGTTTACAGAAAGATTTTTGGTAATATATTGAAAATTCCAGTTGTTTTAATGTTAGCTAATCAATGCTAAAATTGTTATACCATAATATTTCTGAGAGGACAAAGTTCGATTTTGTTCCAGATGAGTTAACGTAAAATATATCGATAATAAAATAAAATAGTAGATTAAGTACACGCTGAAAGTACACGTCCAAAATTTAATAATTTCCGGTCAGTTTGTTAGTAAATATAGACTGAGTATCCACAAATCATTAAATATCTTCTAAATTAATTAAAAAATACGTGAAAAGTGCATGTAAAACCTACTCAATGTTAATGTGCAACATATTTCAATATAATTCAAAATGATATTTAAATGGTGTAGGTACCCTACAAAACAAAGGGAAATGTTGTTGTATAAAAACTGGGTAATTCTCAACAAAGTTATATGACAATGTTTCTTGTATCATTTCTGACTTAGAATTATAGATTTACTAAACCAGTTAAAAAATAATAAGATTATTTCTCCTTTTAAAAGATTGTTTTCGGTAGCGTGTGTTTTGTTCACCAAGTTCAAAGGTAAACTTAGAAATTATTCACTGAAACTACCCTATATTTAATAAATTCTCTCCTTGAAGACAAAATCAACAAACATATCAAACAAAAATATTACAGATGCCGGCAAAAAATAGCGCTGCCTATTATGTTACATCTCATTTATGTATAATTCATAACAAACTAATGCGCTAGTCAGTGGCAATAAAATTGACATAATATTCTAATATGAGGTGACTTTCAAAATGTCTACCCATATATGTATAGGAGAACTCCCAGTTACAAAACGGATAACAGTTGATATTGGGATCAAGCTACCTTAATTAATTATGCAAATAAACTAAGAGAATAACTATATTATCATAGAAATATTATAACGCAAATCAGTTATGATTATTTATTACATAATATGACAAGTAAACAAAGATTTCAGAATAAAATTTAAAAAAATCTTCTATAAATAGTATTTTGTAAACTAGCTATTTACTGCCCGCAAACTCATGATAACAAGATTGGCATTCTACGCAACAACATAGTCTGCGTGTGTTATGGAAAAACAATCAATGACCCCCATTTAAATGTGTTATCAAATTGAATAATTGATAGATTTAAATGTTATTTTCAAAAAACTAAATGGATTGATAGATGGTTTTTAAATCGATATTTAATGAATATTTAAAAAAATAATAATAATGAGCAAATATAGATTAAATAAGCTCCTAAACATTAAAAAAAATTACAGGACTGGACAGCAAATAAGACGTACTTAGTTAAAAAAGAGTGTATTAATTATAGGTATTTATTAAACTTAAACTGTTTTAAACTAAGTACCTTAGTCTTAAAATTCAGTGCTATAGGGTTTTAAAACTTAGATAGTCAATAATAAATTAATGTAGATTTGATAAAAACAAAATTAAATTGTACTTCTTTCAAAGAGGTATGTTTTCTTCTGTCCAGGCCCGTACGTGGCTCGATCTTTGATAATAACAATAAATCCTCAGAAGCGACTAAATAAATATTTCATAAATTGTTAAATGGGTACACAGAACTGTTATTTGACAAATTGATAACAAAGAAATACACCATTTTTAGGCAGAAAACGTATATTCAAATACATATCAACTTTTATGCAATTCATACAAGTAGGTACATTTTTTAAGTATTAATTCCAATTGCAAATTAATTGAATTATAAAAATCAATCAGCAGTGTACCCAAATATAAAAAAATAAATATTTTTGTCTTACAGGATACCATCAATGGCTTTCTTTTTGCCGAGATGTTCTAGCCGAAATTACATGTATTTCAGCCAAGCCAAGTATAAAAAAGAATCGCTTAAAAGATCACTCCATTTAAACGGGTATTGTCCTAATCATAGAGTATACATAGAGAGTCGTCTCTAAGTTAGTTGCTACGGACGCTTGAAACAAAAATATTGTTATATCGGATATTTTATTTTAACAATACAATTATAACGAAATAAATCAATTGTAATATAAGTATATACAATATAAATTTTTAGTATAAAAGCTTATCAATTTAATCGTGTACTTAAAAAGTTATTTGTAATAATATTGTAATAATATAATTTTAGTTAATAATGCTATTTTAAATATAACTCTTTCATTATTTCAAACAAAGATACGTCTCTATGTATACGTACTCTATGGTCCTAATGTTAAGCGAAGCTTACCATTATTATTATTAGCAATACAAAGTAGAAACAAGTATGAAAAAGTGTACAACAAAGCTTATACAGCATAGCGTGCAATCTAACCTTATAAAGTAGTCACGATAATCTTCGCCCAGAGCCATAAACGTTCCTCCCATGACTATAAACTCCACCTTGTCGATACTCTGGCCAAGTTGTTGAAGCTATAATCAAGAAATAACGGTTGTTAGTTTATTTTAATGTTAAAAACCATTCCTTTATAACATTTTTCTACCTAAAATATACATATAAAAAGCTAATATGTTTACATGGTAAACTAAAAATTATGATAACAAACTATAAAATTGAATATTAAATATATTTTAGCTGAACCAAAACTCAATATTTGGTAGCTACAGGGTGAATCTTGATCAACAATTTGAACAAAATATATTGACGGGCTTTACTGAGTATATTTAATTTCATGAAATCTGTATCATTTCTATATATTTTACTTTTACATTTCATTAAAGCAAATAAATAGCTGTTCCCTAAGAGTATTTGTATTGTGACAAGTTAATTTATTTTACAAATACCTGTTTCTTTTCAAAAATAAAAGAAACTGCTAACCGAATTTGAAAATCACAAAACAAAATATAGATAGCTAATTAAACTAACGTTGAAATATATAACAAGACAAGTAATTAACTAGAAGAGCTGAAACAGAACGGGCCGAAATTTTATGTTGAAATTGGATAACATATTTAGGACACAGACTGTAGCGCGACCGCACGTCTTCCTGTTTGGAAGAAAAATACGATCTACACAATAAATATCAAAATCATACTTTGGTTTTCACTAAAGCTATTTTTCTTTCCAGTTGAATACCCATAGTACGCACCTAATCAATTTTTTGATAAAATAACTTTACTTTATATATTAATCTATAAATAATTCAATATAAACTTTCAATTTTATTGTTTATTACCACTAGAGTGAAGGTCAATTTTTTATTTTATTTTACATAGCTATGCCACTATCCCAGCTCTTTTTGTGTTTTATAATTTCATGTTACTAACCTTTTAGTTGACAAAATATTCTAATATCACTTTAATAGGTATAATTCATATTTCTAGCCGCTTAAAATCCGAATACCCATCTTGTTTTATCTAAATCCTTTTGTAGTTTCATTCTACACTTAGCTAGTTTTTTCATTGTGCCCTTGTTAATAATATGATGCTCTATAAACCATTATCAGTAATGATGATATAATTTGTTTACTTGTGAAATGAAATGACGCAATCATTATTACACGACTATTACCCTCAAACGCGTACTTCACAAGTAGATTAAAATCCCTAAAAACTGTGAGAGCTGTTTTAAATTTTTAGAACATTTGCCAATAATTTTTGTCAACAAATAGCGTGAGGACAACAAGAGATCAAAATTCGATGTACATAAACTGTACTATTTTGGCTTCATATTTCTTATTACTTATTGTAAATTTTAAATCTCCACAATGGAACTTCAGAGCATAAAATTAATAGTTGGAATTTAATTGTAAACAGATTTCCACACACTAAGCACAACTCAAGACATTGATAAAATAAGTCAATGGCATTATTTGATATAACAAAAAAGATGTAAACTACTCGTATTTGTCTATCTTGCTCTATATCCTAATTGAACAGGATTCAAACATGGACCAAATTAGCACCCTAAAGTATGCATTTTTTGCAGTAAAATAATTTTTTCCCCACTGATATTATTGTCCATTTTAAGTCTTAGATGCAAATTCTAAATTGAAATGATGTTTTTAATTTATTTTAGTCGTTATAATAAGTAATGAAACATAAACATGTCATGTTGAACACAAGTTAATAAAAGTAGCTATTTAACCATATTTCGTTTTTTAAATTCAATCAAGTACTTTTTAACTCAACAAAATTCTCAACTATCAATGTATCATATTTCTTATTTGGAAAACAGGAGGAAATATTAAATAAAATAGAAAAGACGTGAATAGATACAAATTATTACATTAATTTAGCAAAATTATAAGAAGTTAACATTTTAAATATTTCACTCTGCCAGATAAATGTAATTTAAAAAATTTGATTAGTTGACTAGGTAACTCCCGAATAAAACTAATCCCGGATAAGATTTGAATTTGGAAGCTTCATTATCCTACATGTTTTATTTCTAAATCCAGTTATAAATGTGCAATTTGTTGTAACAAAAATAAATGTAAGCCACGGGCACTAGGAGTAACATGACTTCCAAGATTCAATGCATTCATTCCATGTCGTCTTATGGAAAATATTTACAGACCGATTTCAAAATTTTACTTATAAAAATTATAGCGACAAAAGATGAAATTTATTTTTATTATAACGACAATAGTTTGCTAATAAATAAATCGAAATGGCTTAATAATTTAAAAAAATATTCCCACCTATTTATTGATTAATTTGAAATGGGTGTGGCAGAGGTGTAGGTAAGTTGTTGTTTTAAATCAATGACACGTAGACATTTCATGAAATAGAAATGTAAATTTTTTTTACGTAATCATCTTTGAGATTATGTGTTATGCATGTTTCATGTCAAAATAGTGTCACGATTTTTTTCGTAATGTGATAACTACATAAAAAAGCGTGTTAGTAAAAAAACATTTTTTTCTCAATAATTAATTTAAAAAAACAATTTTTTAAATATTTATCTTTGGTACTTATATGCATGTTTAGGCATGACGTCATATTTCTTTAAATCAGCTCATTTTTATTCACAACCCATAGCAACGACGGTCAACAATATAATCTTGGACGTCATATTTTATAATAATGTTATCTAATTAATATTTGTTTCTTGAATGTTTTGAAATCTGCAAATTTTAGTGACTGTGAAGCACGCTCTGTTATCAAATTTCTTCTAAGAATTATAAATCATCCTCTGACATCATCAGTCTATCACAACAAAGTGCATGACGCAGAAAGATCCGGTCGGCCTAAAGAAGTCAATATCAAGCAGAAATCTATTGATTGTGAAGATTTAATTAGAACAGACAGGAGAATTACAACTAGAGAACTCAGTGAGAAACTCAATGTGGCCAAAGGGACGGTTAAATTGATTTTAGATCAGCTTGGGCATCGAAAACTTGCCCCTAATTTGCTACCTTGTATCCTTACTCCTGAAATAAAAAATGCAATGAACAGCTGGATACCTCATAATAAATTGGTAATCGTTTACTCTGATCCAATGTAGAATGAAATATAGCACTGCAACATACAAAATTTTATAAAATTAATTAATTAAAATCTGTCAAGCCTTCGACAGAACTAACTTGATAGAAATAAATACATTCCAACTAAATGATGGGCAAAATATATGGCTTCAACATAAATACAGCATCTTTTCAAGATCAAATCAAACCTACGTAACCATGTGCATCTTGTTCTACACCCAAGCTGAAGCATGATAAGATGGTCAGTAAAGCTTGGCGATTGAAAGTACCTACTGTCTCGTTTATCCGAAATCCAAAAATCAAAGTCCATGAAACAGTCCAGTCAGAAATGCAAAACAATAACAAGAATATGGTGCGGGATTTAGGACCCTCAGTGATGAGTTGTAGCCAGTTTTATGTGTACACAAGTGTCACTCTTCCCATAATCTAGTTATTATTCAAAATGTGAAAGGCTAAATAAGCAGTAGTTGAATTAAAAGGAAGATCAAAATCAACTTTTGAGATGATGGAATCATTACATTTATACCAACAATGCATATTCCTTATACAAGAAAAGTAATGGTCATGGTTGATTGAAGAACCAATATGACAAATAATACCAAAAATATCATAATTGTGGTTATTATAAGATATATAATTAGGAACAACTACATTACTGCAGTTTTTAGTAAGTCTGCCAGAACCAGTATTACTAAATCTGTTGATTAAAATAGTTAATATTCTGGGAAAATTGATAGTATTATAAGTGATAGAATGCTGTGTAACAATTTGACAATCATTACAGAATCTATCATTATTAGTTTGGTGATAAAATGGATTACTGTCCATATCATGAATTTGTTTGATGATGTAATTTAAGTGATCATCGCCAGCTAAAAAGGAATAACAACTGGAGCAAATGTATGTAGTTTCAGTAAGACCATTAAAATGAATATTGTTATTACTAATGATTTTAAGAAAAGCTTCTTGAACATCTTGTTGATCTCTACTATCAAAGAAATCATCTTGGTATAATTTAATCTGATAGAACTATCTGAAATAGTATTAATATTGGTAAGATGAGAAATACCTTTATTAAGAAAGTTAAATATTTGGATTGAACTATTTAAATAACAAGTATTACTTAAATTATGTAAACCTTTTGGAGGATTGTGACAAAAGTAAAAATTATATTCACCAGAATTAACAGCATTAACATAAATGTATAGCATCTAAATTATAAGGAATAATATTATTAAAAGTTTTTAATGAAAAAGATAAAATCATCAAAGAAATAATATTGTTTATTGGGTGACTCTGGGTGACCTAAGTTGTTGGTTGTCTTAATCAGATGTTGTACTCTTGGTTGTATCTGATTGATGTCATTTTTGCCATCCAATTGGTTGTTGTGTGCAGATGTGTGGCAGGTGGCCTTGTTCTGCTGGAACATAACTTCAGGCCTACCATTTACATAAGGCAGGAGACCTTGGGTGAGAATTTCGATATATTCAGGACCAGTTAATGTGCGAATAAACACATCTTTTTTCTTTCCTTCACTACCTTGAACACAGAACGAATTCCACTCTGACCTTTAGTGTGAGCTCGCAGTTGTCACACATATTTAGACTTTGGAGCGAGATTGAATGACGTGAAATGGTACCTTGTTGCTAAAGATCACATTTCGTCATTGTTCAATGGACCAGTCTGCTCGCTGAGGCATTTTTTATGTGCAACTGTGTACGCTGAACCATAGAAAACAATATTTATATCCATCTGTGTGCACTGAATTATGAAAAACGTTATGTCCAGATGCGTGTACTGAGTCATAGAAAGCAATGTTTATAACCAGATATGAGCATTAACTATAGAAAGCATTATTTATGTGCACAGAACACATTATTTATAACAAGTTGTGTACCTCCACTAAATCATAGAATGCAATATTAGTGTCCAGGTGTGTATCTCTAGGTTTAGCCTAAATAATTGACTCATTAAAATTAATGCGTAAATTCAAAACTCGTGTTTTTAATAATAGTTTATTACAGTTATTTTTGAATATTTCAAATTCATTACATCAAATATATCACCAATGTAACCATTTGAACAATTTAAATTATTGTTATTAAAAGAATTAGCAACTTTATCGATATGTCCCATGAATAGTTTAGTATCAGTTGCGGTTCCATTATGTAGAGACTATTTGCTATTAAATTAGAAATAATTATTATTCATAAGTGTTTAAGTTACACGCTTTTCACTCAGATTTGTGTAATGGTTCACGCATGCTTTGATGCCATCTGAATGAGGAATTGACGTGTAAAGAGCAGTTACCGCCATCGGCAACAAATTAAATGGGACTTGTCT
>JAUYWI010121361.1:0-10318 GCA_034780595.1 Parotoplana pacifica
GCTCATCCAAATCTTCGGTAGGTTCATAGCTGCCGTTCTTCCCAATGCAAGTCTACGATGGACTTCTGTGGCACTTCCACCTTTATTGGTTATCTAAGAACCAAGAAAGTTGAAGGAATTCACTTTCTCAACAGCATCGTTACCTACTCTGATTTCCGGATCTTGACCTTCGCCTATTGCCATTATCTTGGTCTTGCTAACATATTCCTATTAACTCATAATATATTTATTGGCCTTATACTGTTTGGTTTTAAAGATATTAACTGACTAATATATACAATCTCAAGCATTTTGAAATATGCCTACACAAAAAAGATACGCTCCAATTTCGACCGAATTTGGATATAATGATGTCTGATGTGAGTCTATATGAACCCAAATGCATTTGCCCATTTTGCGATTTGTTTGAGGTCACACCCATTTTCAGATTATTATAAGATATTCCACTATAGATATGCGGTAAGTACCTTGTAGTACAATGTGTCCCGCTAAGGTATCACAGACAGTTGCTATGAATCCGGGGTCACTCAATGTATTTTTCATATGCTGAAATATATCGGTGATAAAAAATTGCTTCGATTTATTTCAAATGTACACTACCGATGTGCAAAATATTATAAAGATTTTCTGAAAGTTTCGTATTTGAAGAAATTAGGAGTAGCATCAAAATTAAAACTATCAAATATGTTACTCTCGATTAACCGAATAATTTTGTTCACCAATATTAGAAAATAGTAGAAAATCGTAAAAATAAAATAAAAACATCGTATTTCAACAGCTCATTTTTAAAAATACGTATTTAAGAAATCGTCTCTAAAAATGAAGTTCCAAAAAATGGTAATTTGCACTTAAAAAATATAAATAAAATAATAATCCTGACTTAAAAAAATAGCTAAACTAAATTGGATCAGTAGCTTTATCTAAAGTTAAGAATTGAGGTTCACTGATTTTAAGATTAGACCCAGATGACACGTTAAAAATCAATTTCTCTCAAATTCCATTCTAGCAAAAAAGTCATTCCAAATTTACTAGAAACTAGATACTAATCTAAAAATATCTTAATAACATTTTAACTCAAATAACTACCTGCAAGAATATATGATGGACACAGACTTTTTAGACAGACGGTACATTAATACTGATTACCTAACATAATAGGAGTTGCAATAAGTGATGACATAATAGCTATATCGACCAAGAACTATTTAAATGTACCCCAATTAGCTAAATATTTAAAGTCAATAGTGTACCAAAACGTCTGTTAAATTATATCCACATCTCTGCGTGTACCTAATGCCTCAAATCTTTAATATTTTACACTCAAGGGCCAGCTTAATCGGACCTTGAGAAGTATAAAAACTGGAAAATGTCAAATTTCTTGACTTGATGACGTCATAAGACCGCTAACTAAAGACAAGTATTGATTTTTTTAAATGAGAATTTGCTAATTTGTCATGGGGCATGTGTGTGCGCCAAATTTCAGCCCGAAGTCTTCCCAGGTTTAAGTGGCCTATTATAAAGGTTATATCAAGTGGTGGGAGGGCCGGAGGAAAATAAACAATGACTTACCTCCCCAAAAGCAATACTCGCGATAGCGCAAGCTGTATAACGTCCCACGCCTGGTAGGAAACTTTCTAACTCTTTGCTTGTACTAGGAAGTTGTCCATCTCGTTCATTCACCAACTAAATTATAATAAAATCAGTCAGTTAGTGTTTAAAAGTTGTTAGTACTTAGTTATCAAAACCATTATTTAAAAAAAAGTATATATTTGACATCTTTACTACCTTGCAGCCAACGAACTAGCCAATAAACTGTAGCACTATGGACCCTTCTAGCTAAATGTAGAGATCGGTTCAATTATATAATAGTTTTTTTTCTAGTTAGTATCTTCTACCTGATTTTGGTCTCTATACTGCGAGACTGAAGAAGATAATGACAACCCACTTTATTCTCTAAACCCTCTGCATAACAACTCTTGCATGATCGATTCAGGCAACACATTTATTAAAGATCCAAACGCAATCCTTGATCGTTGGAAGGAATATGGGTAATAACTTTTTGTAACACCACCCGGTGAAAGAGAAATGACTGAAGAGAGTTTTGAAGAAACCTCCACCTCTCCTGTCAGAAATTGAAGCAGCAATTAGGAAATTCAAACCAGGTAAAGCTCCAGGTCCTAACAACATTCCTGCTGACCTAATCAAATTAGTAGCCTAAAGACAATCAAAATTAAAATCATTTATGCTCTGTGCACAAACATTTAGTACAATGGTAAATGGCCGAAAGATTGAAAGCAACAAGAACTAGTCATGTTCTACAAAAAGGGTAATAACAAAGACTACGGGAACTATCGCACAATAGAAGAATGTTGCTGGTGTGGCTGATTAGTGCTATTGTGCGATAGTTCCCATAGTCTTTGTTATTATCCTTTTTGTAAAGCATGACTAGCAGAAGAATTTTGCTGATTAGTGCTAAGAATTCTACACACTAAATGAAAAATGAACTCACAGAACGAGCAGCAGGTTTTTGGAAAAACCGTGGAACATCCGACATGAAGAGTGCTCTTCAAATCATCACAGAATACTAATCTGCACATGTCATATTTATCGATTACAACAAAGCATTTGACAGCGTCAGCCATGGGTAAATGTTTGATATTATGAGAATGATGAGATTCCCGAAACATATTATCTAACTCATCAAGAATCTTTATGTGAAACAAGAGGCAATGATTAGATGGAATAACACACACACACAACCTTTTGAAACAGGTAGGTATGTTCGCCATGGTTGCATTTTCTCGCCGAATCCTTTCTGTCTATATACCGAAATGATTATGAGAGAAGCTGAAATTGAAGACATCGGAAATAAGGTTGGCGGTCGTCAAATCTTAATCTCAGATACGCTAATGATATAGAAGAAAGTCTTCTAGACAAAGTTAACACGGAAGGAAATGCAAGATGACTAAAGCTCAATATGAAAAAAACAAACACATAAAAATCAATAAAGACGAAACAAATGCGATCAAGGAAAATGATGAAAAAGTGGAGGAGGTTGATCATTATATGTACCTTGGTTTAAAAAACCAGCAATGGAAGCTGTAGCGCTAATATCAAAGCCAGAATTACTATGGCAAAGAAGCGAATAATTGAGATGAATAACACCTGGAAAGATAGATCACTACCTAAGAAATTAAAGATCAAAATCATGAGAACTTTGGTCTGGACTGTCATAATGTACGGTGCAGACCGATGGACGATTAAGAAAGAGGATGAAAAAAGAAGTAGAGCGGCAGAGATGTGGTGCTACCGTAGACTTTTGGGAGTGAGGTGGACTGAGCATTGCACAAACATCAGTGTTTTGGAAGCATTAGAGGTAAAACGTGAACTCCCGGGAGCTGATCATCAGGAAAAAACGTGTCTACTTTGGCCATGCCTGCCGTCAGCAGCGCAGTAGCTTAATAAAGGCAGTTATCGAAGGAATAACAACTGGTACTAGAAATAGAGGCAGGCCACAGAAAATGTATGCTGACAACATCAGAAGCTGGCTGGAATGTGATATCGCAGAAGCAACTCGTTCAATAACAGACAGACCTCAAGCAGCAAGAGCGGCAAGCGTCAAACATGACGAAGCCGGATGAGTGAGTGAACTTCTAACTATGTACATTGTGCTTCAGTTGCTTTTGTTGATCAAAAATGTTGATACATACTTATACGAGTATGATGCTAACATCGGTATGAGTAGCTATCAAAATGAATCATAGAGTAGGTACAGATGACTGTTTGCAATGTAAAACAGATTCATTGACCATCCACCATATTGTAGGTGTGTTGCTTGCTATCCTTAACATTCATGTTCAAATTGTATATTGACAGTTGCACCCCACACCTTCCTAAAAGTGTAATGTGGCCCTAATCACCCATATCCAAAATCATTCTTTTGAAAGACTGTATGGTTATCCAAATAAATTCGATGAAAATATGAAAAATAACTCGATAGAAAAATGTTTAGAAAGTCGCATTTTTGACTCCATTTTCGACCCTAATTGATCCAAATCGACTGTTCTCTTTCCTCAAATTTATGATGTCCCTACCACCTTTATCCAACTCCCCATATTGTTGTGAAGGTTCCATCCCGACAGTACTGTAAAAGTGAAGAATGGCCCCAGTCACTCATATCCAAAACTGTAAAAATCATGAATTTTCAAAATTACTCAATCGATTTTCATTAAATTTGCAGTCCGACATGCCTAAGGTGGCCGACAAACCTCTAAAAAAGTAAAATTGGGCTAAAACAGACTTTTTGCAAAAAGTATCAATTCTAAAGCCAAAAAATGATACGATGGAATTGATTAATATTTGGTAGATAAACACTCTGATTATTTAATAAAATATTGCATTTTTGAAAATATTGATACTTATTACCAGAATGCAACCTAAAAGCTAAACAATCAAAACATTTTATTTTTTGCTTTGACAAATATCAATGGTCTAAATTGTGTAGCTGTAGTTGGTTAACCACTGTAGAAAATTTTATCAAAAATTAATATAGAAATTTTTGTGTCAAAGATTACCTCTATAAATGAAAATTTTATGGTATATTTAGATAGTGAACATGGGAAATTCAATCTTCTACCAAAATATGAAGAGTACACGGGAGAAGGTCTATCTACTCTTTACTTGATATGTTAATAGTGTATTAAGCAAAAAGACATAGCTTTATCCAGAATCAGAAAACTCCATTGATTTTGGGACTGGACCCAGGCAACGCGTTAAAATAGATTGTTCTCAAACTGTATTTTAGGGCATAAAATCATTCCACAACTACGAGAAATGATCTAGAAACTTTAAATTTTTAAATCAAAGGAAGAGATCCACTTTTGACAAAACAAATTTTAAAAACCTGCTGGGCCCAGTATTATGTGTCACTGTATATTATTTCTAGTATCTTCCTACTTCTAAATCTTAAATTTGGGCAAAATAGGATATTTCGTTTGGATTTTAGAGACATTTAAGCGATTATTTGCCCCCCAAAATCTGATAATCAAAAATATTTATGTATTTGTATTTCTGAGTCCCCAAATTTGAAATAAATGGGACAAACTTTAATTTTTGGACCTGATGATGACGGCATTCTTCATCTTCTGGACTTTAGCAGCACTGATTCTCCTGAGAAAGTTCATAAGTTTATTCAGGTTTTCAAAAATTTTCTCATGGAGGTCATAACCGTGAATGTTGTTTAATATCTATCACAATCGAAGAAAAGGTACTGAAAGGAATTAGGAGCCAGTTTACAATCTGGGCAAATGGAAACTTTGGTTTTACAGTTCTTATTGAGGTAATCTTTGGTGATAGGGCACTTTATAGTTCTAGGTTGGTGTAAGGTAACGCTATATCTTCTAGAATATTAGAAGGGTGATAAGCGCGTGGATATCTGTGACTTTGCAGTATCTACCAGTGATCTGTTTTGATGTTAAAGGATAGATCAAATTATAGAATGTATAAAAGTGGTTCATTTTTTGGGTTCAAGAATTTTTCATAACCTTTCATTTGATGTAGGCAATACTCAGCTTCAACAATTCAAACCATATTCTCAGATATAATATGATTGCTGTATGCTCCTGAATTCATACAGCACGATGAGAACAGAATAAGGTAAACAAATTCATAATTTAAAAGATTATATATGAGCAACTGACAATAGAGTCATAGTTCAGGATCATTCAACAACTATGAAAAAATATATTCATTTCTTTTGCTTCACACTGTAAACTACATCATATGAATATAATTACTTTCTGAGCAGCTTCATGTAAACGTTTGGCTCTGGAATAATATCCTAAACCAGACCAAACTTCATAGACTTCCTATAATAAAAAAACAAAGACATATCAAAAACTTTATGAACATAAAATGCAAACTTATCGTAAAAAGATTGTCAAAAGTAATATTATTACGCAACAGCAATGAGTATTTCATATACACATAGACAATGTCTGATTGGAGAGACTCAAGGAGATAAAATTGCTTCTTGAAATATAAAAGTGGTGTTTTTGGTAAAAAATTATTATTAACCAATTTGACGGGGCACTGTTTTCATATCAACTGAATTTTTTAAATATATTACATTCCCTAATCGAAATCGATAGCAATCCATAGCACTTTTCTGATTGGGTGAATCTATATAATTGACTATCTTTGTCTAATAAAAGCAAAATTACTAAAATAAATCAAATTTAATTTAGCCAAACAAAACAGAAAGATCAAAATAATCCTGAAATCTCAATCTCCCCCTCCAATCTCTCCATATATATGTAGACATATATTTATTGTGCTAAGGCTCACATCCAAAGTGGCAGCTGCCAGGTCATTCAAAGTTGGCCATTTCTAAAAATAGAGATATGTAAATGTATGTACATTTAGCAGGCAGGTTAAATTTCAATTTCCACAATCTCTGGATAGACATCTACAGATCGGCCAAAAACTCGACAGTAGCCTATAATACAGCTAAATAAAAAATCTGGAAAAATTGTCTACTAAACAGAATGCGTTTTTACAAAGAAAATTTTGAATAATGATATTTGGCAGCAATATTCTGAGTTGCGGAAACCACAGTTTTTGAACGAATTTCGAGAAATATATTATCTGACTTGGCCATTTACAGAGTAAATAACTGAAAGCAAATGAATTTGGCTTAAATATAAAATCAAAATAAATGAAAGTCGTAAAATACTGAACATTGTGTTGTTGAAATATTTGAGTTGTGAGCAAAAAAGTAATATTGAGATTCTGTTAATATTTATTTGTGTACGACAGCTAGGTTTGATTGATTCATGAGACAAAAAGACCAACAAATTATCTTAGATTTCAATATTTCCGCATAGCCTTTATCAAAAACTCACAAACAAAATTGACAATAGATTTAAAGACATTAATTGATAAATTAGAAATAGATAATTTTTCATAATATAAGAAGGAAAATGAAAAATATGTAATTGGAAATCCATGAAATATAATCTAAGTAGTTTTCTCTTTCGGTCTTAAAAGCTGATATGAGAAATTTGTTCAATCACCAATTTTACACTTTATCACTGTCTTTCATAATAACTCTAGGACATTCAGGACCGTATCCAGAAAGAAAGTTTAGGCATAATTAAGGTTTAAATATATGTAGATGTTTCCACTATAGATAAACTTAGATTAGGTATAAACTTCCTATGTGCATACAGACTTAAATTTACAATGTTTTTGAATTCTACATTTCAATTTTTAACTATCTTTAATCCATGATTTAATTTATATTGTTTTGATAAAGGTTATACCGAAATATGAATGTCTAAAATAACTACATGTTTGGTCTTTTTTCTATATTTACCTAAGCCCCATGGGGCATAAAAGAACTGTTTATGTTTCTGAAACTAACCTGCATCCAACGATTATAATAGTCAATTACAGTGACAACTTGTGTCTGCTGCAGCATAACTTCTGACACCCAAACTAAAGATAATAAAAAAGAAGCTTATAGACACTTAACCCTTCGTTGTTCTTGGAGGGGGGGGGGGTGCCGTGAAAAATGGTTTCATCAATTTGAATGAAATTTGGCATTGAGGTACTACATTCGGTTGCAGATATTTTGGTGTAGTTTTTTTGGTAGACCGAAAAAGTGAGGTTTGGCTAAAATGTACTGTTTATAAAAAAATGATTCTGAGGTCAAATATTGATAAAATTGATTAATATTTGATAGATACACTATAAACACTCTATTAGTTCAGGTTTAAAAAATATTGATTTTTGTCCATAGGGTGCAACCTGAGAGTCCATTAAAAACGTGCTAACGAGTAGAATTTCTTTATATTTTAACGAGACATTCCCCACTTAATTGTTAACAGCTGTAGAAAATTTCATAGAAACGAATAACTAGAAAAAAAGTTCTGATATTTTTGTGTCAAAAATAGACCATATTATGCAAATCCTATATGTACATATTTAGATAAGAAAAATATGAAAATGAATTTTCTAATAAAATTTGAATGGTACATTGAAATACCTTCAAATTTGGAATATATACTCATACTCTATTAGTGTGCCAAGTAAAAAAAGATAACTTTACCCAAAGTCAGAAATTAAGGTTCAGTGATTTTGGGACCAGGCTGGCTGGCTGACACGTTAAAAATGTATTTTCTCAAGTTTAATGTTAATTATTTAAATAAATGCAAAAATATAAAAATTGACCCATTTTCATAGGTTGTTGTAGTGCCCGCACTGTTTATGAAATCAATATTTTTTTATAATCCTTTAAACGTTTTATATAAAAGGTTAATAGCTACATGTAGTCTAAAATTTGAAAGATTTCAACAACATTTGAGCATATGGTTAACATATTTCTTAAAATAGATTTTAAAGATTTAAAAGCTTTTTGTTCAAGTACCAAATTTCATCCACATCGGTCCATGGGAAATATTATTTCCTGGGGGTGGGGGTCATGGTCCCCCACAAGGACGACGCCACACTAAAAAATGAGAGACAACGCAGCGTTAAGAAAAACACCAATCAACAAGCAAAGAATGATTAAGCATTAAATAAATGTCAAATACCTGAATAACCACGAATATTCTCATCTGTTTCTAAAAGCTAAGAAATGTAGAAACGAAACAAAAGGAAAACCAATTAGCAATGAGTAGTAAAAAAAAATCTCATTTTATACTAAATTTGATGTTCAAAAATAGTTTCAATAATTTTAGCAGAATAAATTTTAAAAAAAAACAAGTCCTTGGAAGATAAATGTTATTTCACGCGTGGATAAAGGAGGGGGCGCCACACTTTATCGGCCAATAGTTAGGGCTTCTTCAA
Source organism: Parotoplana pacifica (assembly GCA_034780595.1). Lineage (NCBI taxonomy): Eukaryota > Metazoa > Platyhelminthes > Proseriata > Otoplanidae > Parotoplana > Parotoplana pacifica. The sequence continues at coordinate 8,851 of JAUYWI010121361.1, forward strand.
ACTATAAATATATTTAAAAAAAAACAGTTTTTACCAGACTTTTAAAAATAAGAAAACCTTGTAAATTCGCTATCACATTAATTTTCTTTCTGTTAGATCAGGGTGTTCAAACATACGGCCCTCAGTACCTTAAAATATGGGTCATACTAAAATTTTAAAACAATTCCTTCTATAAATAAATGTTTACACATTATAACAAAATTATAGTTACGAGTATGAAGTATTTTCGCATAATACATAGTATTAATAATTAGTATAAGTAATTACACACAAATAAGTACAAAGGTGTTTTCTTGAATTAAATGATTTTAACAAAAATCTTTTTTAATCAAACTTTTTTGGAGAGTGACCTTCACTTGCATAAATCTGATCAATAATATCCCTTTGCTAATTTGAGCTCGACCACTCTGTTCGATGAAGCCATGAGATTTTACTTATTATATTATTCCGTGAGCTGAGGCACTTTTATACATAATCTTGAGTACCAAAGGTTTGACCATTGATTTTGATACTTTCAATACAGACGAAATGGAATTGAAAATATCGGGAAAATAGTTGCATCGATTCGCTTTAAATTTACACTACAGATGTCTAAAAATATCATAAACATCTTCTGAAAGTTTCAAATTATTCGGTTAGTCAAAAGTAAAACTAACATTTTTATCATTTCAATTTTGATTCTATATTTAGCTTTATAAGTAGGAGGTAGGAATATTATGGGTAGCATCCATAGAAATCGGACCGCATAGTTAGCTCGCGTTTTATCACTAACCCGTTTTACACTAACCCGAGTCCGATCTCTATGGTAGCATCAAAATTAAAACTATTAAAGATGTTAGTTTCAATCAACCAAATAATCTGAAACTTTCAGAATATGTTTATGATATTTTTAGACATCTGCAATATAAATTTGAAGCGAATCGAAGCAACTTTTATTCACCATATTTTTCAGTATTGGAAAATACATTGAGTGACCCTTTTGAGTGGACAACATACCTGAGCAAGGGGGAGACTTGTCCACCCCGGAATTAAAAAAAGGGAAGGTGGAAGAAAAAGAAGGGCAGGGAGGAGAGGCGAAAGAAGGAAAGGGGGAAGGAGGTAGCAAAAAAGAAGGGAGGGGAGGAAAAAAGGGAGGGCGAAAGGAGGGGTAGCAAAAAAGGAAAAAAGAAAAAGGGGGAGGGGTAGAATAAAAGAAAAAAATAGAATGGAGGGGAAGGAAAGGGGGGAGAGGTAGCAGAAAGTTAAAAAAGGGAGGGGGAGAAAGAAGAAAGGGCAGCATTTATTCTTAGCCCTAATAGAGCATCAATTGATTGTTGCAGCAGAGAGTGATGACCTTCTTTAATACTTAATGTGCTTCAAAACTGAAAATCCCCTTTCAATATCTGAAGGAGAAATTGGAATGATTAGTATGGTCCATATAATATATGCAATTCTTCTGTTCATGGCAAGGTTTTAGTAGCCAAAAAAC
>JAUYWI010121372.1:0-10317 GCA_034780595.1 Parotoplana pacifica
TATTGCTCATATTCAAGCTACTAAGTTCATAAATTTCCTTCTTATTCGTCCTTTTAGTCATGATATTCTTGAGTTTCACTTTCATGCTTGCTATTATTGGGTTATGATCTGAATCACAATCTGCTCCCGGACTGGTTTTGACTTTATGCATACATGTTTTGAATCTGTTTCTAATCATGATGTAATCAATTTGGTTTCTAACTACGTCCCCCGGACTTTATTTCAATAAAAAAGGTCAGTGAGAATTTTCTCATTTTAAAACAGATTTTATGATTTTATCAGGTAATAAATACCGAAATTTAAATTCACCATCTGAAAAGAAATCCAAGTAAAACAATTGTTTTAAAATTAAAAATTTCTCATTGAAAATTTTATAGAAAATTAGTCTTTTATCTGTTATTTATTTTCAGCCCTGTATAAGAAATATACATAGTTGATGTAAATGTAATTTTGATCTACCTTTTAATTCAATAGTTGCTTATTTAGCATTTTACATTTTAAATAATAACTAGATTATGGGAAGAGTGAAGGTTAAAACACCACTGAGGGTCCTAAGTCCAGCATCATATTTGTTGTTAATTGTTTTACATTTTAATAACTTTACATTTTTCAATTCTGACTGGATTGTTTTATGGATTTTATTTTCGGATGAACTAGATAGTACTTTCAATGACCAAATTTGTCTGACCATCTTATCATGCTTCAGCTTGGGTGTAGAACAAGGTGGACATGATTACATAGTTTTGATTTTGAAAAGTTGTTGTTTTATGTTGAAGCCATATTTTACACGTCTTTTGAGTAGACTATATTCATTTTTATGGTATTAAGTACTGTCGAAGGCTTTCAAGAAATAATTTAATATTTTTGTATATTTGCTGCAGTAGAGATTTCATTCTACATATTAATAAAATAATTACAAATTTATTCGAAAAATGGATTTATAAAAGATTTTACAAAAGATCGGAATATAAAATGTGAAATGATGAAAACTTTCAGAAATAAAAATAACCCGAATTTTCTACGAATTACATAAGACTAGTTAAATTCAATTTGTAAAACAAATTCATTCATAATTTATAGGTACTTTTTCATTTTTAATTAAAAAAATATCTAAAGCAAAAATAATAAAATTGATCCAACTAAAAAAAAGAAATAAAATATAAAATTTCGGCTTTAGTCGCTATAATCATACATAAATATAATGTCTAAGCATAGAGAAATAGGATTTCAAATAGGAGGTTTAATTGGTAACAGAAACATAAAAGAGAATTTTTCATTATTAAATATTAAAGTTCGGATTAAAAAGCCCATTAGTAAAGGTATTTTGATTCGCCGACACAATATGTAGAATAAAATGTTTACTGTAGCAAACATTCAAAATATGAAATAAAAAATATCAGTCAAGCCTTCGACAGCAGTAACATCATAAAATGAATGTAATCCAACCAAAAGATGTAAAAATATAAATATGGATTCAACATAAAAACAACATCCCTTCAAGATCAAATCAAAACTATGTAATCATGTGCATCTTGTTCTACGCCCAAGCTGAAGCATGATAAGATGGCCAGTCAAGCTTGGTGATTGAAAGAACCATCTAGTATATTCAAAATCCAAAACCATAAAACAATGCAGTCAGAAATGAAAAATGTAAAATAGTTAAAATGCTAAACAATAACAAGAAATGTGGTGCGGTGAGGTCGATGTCGCTGTCGGATAAAACTGATAGCCAAATGGTTGAAGCACATTCTTTATGTAACTGAGACGCCCGTCCCATTATTTGAGAAAATATTGGTAGATTTTTCTCATTAGCATCCAAGAAAAGGGTAGAAAATTCTGACTGCACAAGGCGTACCAAATCAGCCTTATACGAGGTGTGACAAGAAAGAAACGAGACATTGGCTGCCACACTAAGAAATGGCCTGTAATTTGCAAGCCTGTTATGTCATATGTTGCCTAACATCTTATCATAATACCACTCAAATATTATGTCATTATCTCTTACCATTAAAATTCTTCAGCTATTTAAACACACATAGTAAATCAAGACGCGTCACAAATTTGTTTCAGCTGAAATATGGAGCAGCGAGTCAATTTGAAATTTCTTGTCAAACTTGGAAAGAAACCTGCAGAATGCTTCCAATTGCTGCAAAATGTCTATGGAGCTGATTGTATGTCACGCGTGAGGGTTTTCGAATGGCACAAACGTTTCAAGAGTGGTCGTGAAGAAGTGGAAGATTACCCAAAGCCAGGACGACCTTCAACATAAAATACTGCAGAAAACATTGAAAGAGTTAACACCCTGGTACGCAGAGATCGACAATTGACTGTCAGGATGCTTCGTATGAGTTGGAAATGAACAAGGAGACAGTCAGAACCATCTTGACTGGCAACCTTGGGATGCGGAAAGTGTGTGCGAAAATGGTACCAAAACTGCTGAGTGATGACCAGAAGGAGCATCGAGTGAATGTTTGCAGAAACGTTTTGGAGAAGATTGATGAAGAGCCTGAGTTTCTTGGCAAGGTCATTACTGGAGATGAAACATTGGGTTTTTCGATACGATCCCGAGACGAAGTGGCAGAGTCTCCAATGGAAATGTCCAGCATCACCAAGACCAAAGAAGGCCAAAATGTCCAAATCCAAGATCAAAGTGAACTTTTTTTGACCAAAAAGTACTGGTACATCACGAATTTGTGCCAGAAGGGCAAACAGTGAATCAACACTTCTACAAAAAGAAGTCCTTGGACGTCTTCACGAACGGGTGCGACGCAGCAGGCGCGATTGGTGGGAGAACCATTCATGGCTGCTCCATCACGACAACGCACCCGCACACACTGCTCTCAATGTGAGGCAGTTCTTGGTCAGCAAACAGGTCACCTACCTCGAGCACTCGCCCTATTCGCCAGATCTAGCACCATGTGACTTCTAGCTCTTTCCCAGAATGAAAACCGTGCTGAAAGGCACCCATTTTGCGTCGGTAGAGGAGATCAAAGCTGCAGTGACAAGACAACGAGGGGGATTACTTTGAAGGGGACAATTAGTTATTCGTATTTAAATTTGCAAATAAATGTTTGGTGTTGAAAGTCTCGTTTCTTTTTTGTAGTTAGGTTGGTTTGCACACTGCAAACATGACAATTGGGCCACACGCAACACACAGCGTAGCTTGAACTTGAAAGGCAGTAAGTAGTCTTAAAGTAATCACCATTACCTCCAATAACTGCTTTCCGGGTTCATTTTGTGGATAAGCAGACAAAGTGGATCAAAGAAACACACCGTATGGGTATTACAACAACGATGTTTAGTTTCTTCTATGGGCTAATAACATCCTTGATAAGACTTAACCTGATAGAACTATCTGAACTATTATTAATATTGGTAAGAAGAGAAATAAATTCAATTTTGGAATTTAAATAACCATTAATATTAAGAAAGTTGAATATTTGGATGAAACTATTTAACTAACAAGTATTACCTAAATTATGTAAACCTTTTGGAGGATTATGACAAAAGAAAAAATTCAATGCAACAGAATTAACAGAAATGCTAGCATCTAAATTATAAGGAAAAGTATAAAAAAAATTATCTGGCTTGTCTAATTTGCTAGTTGTATGGCTTTTCATTTTGTTGCTCACGTCTTTTAATCAATGATAAGAATTTTGCTATTTTATTATTTATAAATTGGTGTTTCTCATCTTGGAAGTCCAATGGGACTGGCTAGTAGTTTGATTTTGATTCATTGTAGTTCCAACTACTTTGTTCGTTAATATTAATTTCTAATCTTGTTATGTAGGTATTAGATATTCTGTTTTGCGTGTCATTTAGGAATAAAATAATAATTGTTTCTGTGGGAAAAATACGGTGCGCCATATTATGACAATATGAAATGAATATTCTATATTACAGATCACTTTTTATTTAATTTGAACCAAAAATAGTTATTAATTAAATTATATTTAGTTTCTTTTTTTGTTTATCCCAAAAGCATAATGTTGATTTATAATTATATTTCTGCATTATGCGTTTGGGTTAAGCTAAAGAAAGTAAATATAATTTAATTAATTTTAAGAATTATTTTAATATTGTATTTTCTATTTACTTTGAGATTTTTTGCTTCGATTTATTAACCTTTTATGGCTAACGGGGGGAGGGTTATCAACACCCCTCCCCTGACCACTTATCTTAAAATTGTCAGAAAACCACTCAACCAATTTACATGAAATTTGGCATGCTTAAACTATATTTTCTTTCGGAGTTTTTTATGTAAATATTTTGAGGGTCCGACACACCTCTTAGGGTCACGTGACGGCTCTCTGAAAAATAGAGGTTGGTCCCAACTTGCCAAAAGATACTTTTTTGCAAAAAAGTTAAATTTGGTAGATATATTGTAAACACCAGTTTCATTTAGTTGATTACACAAAAACTAAGGAACAAAATTTCTTCAAATTTTAACAAAATGTTTCCCTAAACAACTGGAAAATATTATTATAAAATATTGTTCTAAAATAAAGTTATGAAATTTTTAGTCCAAAATTGCCTATAAATTGAAAATCCTTTATATCTATTTAAATATGAAAATTTAATTTTCTCATAAAATATGAATAGTTCATTGGAATGCCTTCATACTTAGCATATCTATTTTTATCTGACATGTAAATAGTGTACCAGGTAAAAGGGTCATAACTTTTGGTCCACTTGAGGTCCACTGATTTTGGGCCTGGACCGTGCTGACACTGAAATTCAATTTTATAGCATGAAGTCATTCGGAACCCATTTGAAATGACCTAACAACCGTTAGTAAGTCATTTAAAGTCATTAGAGCCATTTACTTGTGAAGAAATTCACTTATAAACCGGGCCTTAAAGACCATAAAAAGTGAGTCATTCTAATTCCAAATCTCAATTTGAGCAAGATAGGATGTTTGGTTTTGATTATAGGTGATTTTGTTAAAATATATCGATTTTTGTTAATGTTTTCGAAAAAATTTATGGATTTGTTTTGCTGAGTCGCTAGAGGACCTACTCCTCACCAAATTTGCAGCAAATAGGACAAACTTTAATTTTTAGACCTGATTTGCTTAAAAAATAATCTGTCGATGATTTTTCCAAGGTGCCTGTGTAGTACCAGATTTTAACCCAATCGAACAATGGAAAGTATGATTTTTTAAAGGGGGTCTGTATTAGCCAAGATGTATAATTAAAAATGTTATCTACCACGTGTTAGATAATAATGTAAATTAAAAAGACGAAGGAACTAAAATTAAGTGGCTTATTCTGGTTGGTTATGCTAGTGGAATACTAAATTCTGTTGTGTAGTGAAACAAAAGATGTCAAATAATCATTCGTTATGGATGTCTAAAAGTAATTAGATAGAAATCTCAGTCAATGAAGTTTGCAGATACCGAAACAATTATTATAAGTATATTTGGTAACCTAAAACTTTTTCATAATATTGCAAAAGACTTTTGCTCGATTTGTACCCGCGAATTATCGACATATGTTTTTAGAGTAATTGGGAAATTTTATTTCTAGGCAAACAGTCTCATTACTAATTTCGATATTAATACGATAGGTTCAAAAAGGGTACATGGCTACACCTAAACCTCCTGCTATATTTAGTGTTTGAGCTGAACACTCATTGTGACCATTGGTTGTGACCATAGTTAATTTTGTTATATTTAAGTCAAACTTTGAAATCATCTATGTTTGAAAAAAATGGCTCATCATAGAATTCCTTTATGAAATTTGATTTTTACATCTTCAACTGATAATTAATTTTGGCCTTTCGTGTCAAAGTGACCTTTAAAACTATTTTTAAAAATAGATTTCAACTAAAGTTCTTTCACTACTATATTTTATAAAATCATGCTAATTTCTTACATTAAAATATTTAAAACTAGTTTTATTAGAAACTGTGCAAATTTAATTATTTTAATGTGTAAGAAATTGTATGGTTTCATTATAATTGTTAGTTATTTTAGTGAAAGAACTTTGGTTGAAATATATTTTTAAAAATGATGTTTGACACGAAAGGCCAGAATCATATAGATATTTCAGCTAGAAGAACAGTCTATAAATACCAAATATATGCTCTGCAAGTAGTATATGAAATAAATCAAAAGAGGAATACCAGACCAAAGATAGGCGTTACTAACATCCTATTCCCCAGAGTACATAGTCAGGTTAGAACCAGGCATCTCTGGATTGAGAGTTCAGTGTCCAACCACACGTACAAAAGAATATGCTTAGAATAGTTTAAATTTTATATATGTCGTTTAAATTTTTATATTCTTGGATGTTCTGTGAATTTACCAAAATATCAAAAAGATATTTTACTTTTGTTATAGCTATAACATTTTTAGTTAAAAAATATTTGTTTGTTATTTAGTGGCAGACATTCCCGGGTTGATTGCCGACTCCCACAAAAATAGGGGACTGGGCTTCTCTTTCCTACGTCATGTGGAACGCTGTAATTTGATGGTATACGTGGTGGATTTGTCAGGTGGTAGTGAACGAATGGGAAGTGTTCCTCAGTTCCCTGGAGAGCAGTTAGAAGTAAGTCACTGATGCCAGGATGTATTTGTGGAAGAAGCTAACAACATATGTGGAATGTTGTTGAAATTCTTAAAAGTGTTTAGGAGCTCTGGATGTGGTAAAATGACTTTTTATCTATATAAGCCATGAAAATATATAAAGACCTCTACGTATGATACGATTCTCTAAAATTTTGACTAAAAAGATGGAGGTTATTAAGAAAAATAGTTATTATTTAATTTCATAATGATCTGAAATAATTTATTTTTGTGACCTTATGACGTCATGATAATGTCATCAAAGGTTTAAGTGCAATAAAGTAATTATTTCAAAATAGGTTTAAAACATCATTTATATATTTTATAAATGTCGTTAAAGGCTGTTGCTAAAATAAGGTCCTTATGATGTCATCAATAGTGATTGAAAAATTAATTTCAGGAGGAAATATTTCATTTCACATAATTTTATTAAATTTCAAAACTCTCTTTATGGAATTTTGAAAATTTTCCTTATTGATTAAATTAAATATTTAGATTTATTTTCTCTGACCTTGTGTACCAAAACTTATCTCAATCTATCCATAAGAATTATGGTTTTCGAAAGCCCAAAGGATGGAAATTAGCCGATTTCTATAAAAGAAAAAGAGCCATGGCATTGTTGTATTATGATGTAGGTATTTACACTAGTTTTTGAGGATCTAATCAGATTCTCTATGATTTATTATTTAGAGTTACTTATTTATATCGGCATACCATCCTTAGATGATTAATCTAATTAAGTTGAAATTCAATGATGTTATTAGAGAACCCAATAACGTACCGTGTACTAGTGATTTACAAGATCAGTAGTGTGGGGAACATGATTTTTAGCACTCCAATAAAGGAAAAATTAACCTACGAAGTACCAAAATGTTTCTATTTATCTATTGTATTCACAAGGTTGTTCATAAAATCTAAAGCTAGGTTATAGGACAGAAGTATAGCTGCCTACCTAGATACTGCGGGAAATGATTTAAAAAGTTTTATAAACAGATATTGACCCCAAAAACATATATTCTACAAGTAATATCATATTCTAATGTTGGGAGGAACAAAGATTATATATATATTTTAGAGGTTCATCAGTGAATGGTTGATAGTGATTGATCTACATATTAAATGAAATGTTTTCATTTCTCTAATTAGGTTCTATTATCTGTTCTGAAATTGGTTTTTAATTATATAATATGTTATTATTAAAAACTGGGGTTTGGTATCATGACATATGTAGTAGAAAACTGATTGTTTGTAAAACGAATTCATTCAATTTAATTGTAAGTCATGTAGTTCAAAATTTATGATAACATTGACTATTATTGTGGTTTATTGATTAGTTTCAATTAGTTAGAGTTACCATTATTTACTTGGCTATCATGCAGATTTTTGGTTATTACAAAATATCAAGTAGCTAGAATAAACTTGATAGTTTTTAAATTAATTTTTGTTTTATTTCAAAGATGAAATCAACTAGTTACAAATTAATTCTTAGTTGGAACATGTTTTTAAATTTAAATTTATAAGTTGATTTTCATGAATTGTAGAACAACACAAATCTAGCTCTTTAAATATTTGAAAGAATTCGTATACGTCTATTAGTCACAATTCTGAGCCCACAATATATATTTCATTTCTATATTGTTTTCATTTGTTCCCCTATTTTAATTAGTTTCTCACACTTTTTGATGTTTGAATTTTAAATCGCTTGCCTGCGTAGATTTTAATTACTTCAAGCATATTGGTCCTGATCGAAAAATGAATGCAACACTTTGGATGACAGAAGTCTTTTGTCTTATTTCAAAGGTAGTCGATTTATAAAAACAGGCATACTACACTTAATAAATTAAAAAAGATATATTTATTATAAAAAAAATTCATTTAACAATTGCAGTTATCCGAAATAGCTGTTAAAGAATGGAATTATTTTTATAACCATAGAGACCACAAATTTTAGAGGCTACTCGCAGACAGTAAATCCTCATTTTTTCAATCTTTTGGTACAGTTTTTGTGGAGGTATACCATCATAATAGTTTTTTACAAGTTTGTTTGGTTTAATGTTGTTTTCAATTAATTTTAGATATTGCTTTCTGAACTGAAGAATTATAAATCTTCTTTAGTGCTCAATCAAACACAAAGGCTAATAGTTGGGACTAAAAGTGACTTAATGGAACCTGAACACATTGAGGAATGTTTGGACTATTTGAGATCAGTAGCAGGGGATAATTGTCAGATTTTGACCATATCAGCCCGATATGGGGACGGTGTTCTAGAAGTGGCAAGACTTCTGAGAACTATTAGAGACAGTAATTCTAATGCCAAGTCTGACTATTGAACCCTGTGATATGGATTAGAATAGCAATAAAGGGTCTTACAAAAAATTATGTTCTGTTCCTATCCAAGATTTTGACGAACCTGTTTTTTTTAAAACTTTATAGTTTATTGATAAAAATGTTATAACTATTCAAATTTACAGTTCATTATACATATTTGTTTGTTTTTTTGCATAAAAAACCAAAATAATAGGTATTTTGTTTCCTATGAAAAACTTCCATATTCTTTTTGAAATTATTATTTTATGAAAATCTCCGGATATACCTAGAACATGTTTCTTGAATATTATTGAAATTTAAATATTGGTGTATGAATTACGTGACATTTTTTGCAAGACCCTATAATATGTTTCTGCTGTATATCCACTTGACATGCGTTTTTGTTCTATCATGGCATGGCATTTTTTGTCAATCATACATTTTGTACATATTTCAACATTTGCTATTATGATTTTATTGAAAATCATCGTATTATTTACATTGAGATATTTATTTAATTTTCCAAACTATTAGCGGAAAATAGTTTTGTTTGTTTGACCTATGAAGTAACATTTGTAAATTTTTACAGCGTATTTCTAAATAAATATGATTCAAAATATTACAAATGTTTCTGTAAAATAAGTAGATTAATAAATCCCTCAATATTTTGAGAATATATAAGGAAAGAAGAATCCTCGTTGCTATGCAAAATTGAAGATAGAAGCCAGAACAATATCTAAGCTAATGCTAATGGGGGCTCCAAATGTTGAAATGGTGTTTTCTCATAGAATTTTGTCACAAGTCAAATATTTTGGAGACATCTTGAAAATCCTTTTGTCGGTTCATCATTAAAAATATCACTGAAATTTGGCTGTCTACACCAACTTTATATAACGATTTTAGTGTGGACGCAAATAACATATCGTCGGTCGGCTGATGAAATATCCGATCTACAAAATTGCTATTTTTCAGGAGAAGCAAAAAACCGTTTTTTGTTGGACTCTTGTCATTTTCCGCAGTTTTATGAAAGTATATTATCTTTAAACATCATTACCAGTTATATGGGTCAAAGAAAACTAAATACATTCATTTTTAAGAGAATAAATGTAGATCGGATATTTTCTTATCAAATATTTTCCTAATGAAAAGTCCGATCTGCACTTCACGCAGAACGGATATTTCATCAGGCAAACTATAATCTTATCCCCGCGTAAATATTTATCCGATCTACTCTACTTAAAAAACAGTAAAAATATTGCTAATATTAGTAAGATATTTACTTTATTTTCATACTCCTGAATATTATATGAACAGTACAATAAAATACATAGAATAAAAATAGTAATTTCACATGGAATAAAAATAGTGTCTAAAAGTAAAGGTATTAAAAAATCAATATACACTAAATGTAATAATTCAAGCATAAATTTGAATGTATGTCA
>JAUYWI010121383.1:0-10317 GCA_034780595.1 Parotoplana pacifica
TGTATACATTGCTTAATAGTGTTTGATTAATAATAAACTGTTTACTATAAATAGTCCAGTGACTTTTGCCCCACTCTATATATGTACCCATTGATATGTAAATACATATCAATGTGTGTATCTACCTTTTAACATTTTGCGGATACCTATAGGAGAAAATGCAGTTGCTTGGGCAAAACCTTTTTACACCTTAAAATTGTACAAGATATTGCAGATTTAGGTACATCGTAGGATACATTCGATAGAATATTACGATTTCATAGATTGAATTTAGACAAAAAATCTAATTGCAAAAATATTTTTTATCAACAACGGTTCTGAAATGTAATTTACTTTATCTGAAATTAAATTTACTTGTTTTATGAAATTAAATTAAATTTATCTGATATCGAATTATATTTTCTGAAATCAATCAACTTACTTTTTCTGAATTTAATCTTTAAAAGCTGTAAAGTAAAATACCCGAAATCCTACTAAAATCCGTCGTGTGGTGCAAACAAGTCGTGACGATTTTAAAAAGTACTGCATATACCTCATTTATGGTCATGTAACTTTATCTTTATTGAATCTTTACTAAATCTATGGATAGAAAAGATATGTACATAGGTGCTACCATAATTCTCTTTTAATTCATTTGACCATCTATGGTATACGTTTAATTTTGATTAACCAGCATAAGCCACTACGAGACCCGTTTCGACTCTTTGATTCTAACCAATCGTAAATAGGCTCGAACACGGACCGTCTGGCATGTAAAACAAGTGTCTTACCTACTGAGCTATTCAGGATGCTGGTGAATGGAAGCGCTAAGTTTTTTAATTTTAATAACAGTCAGTCTCTAAATACAGTTAGTAAAAATTAATAGAACATTCACCAGCATCCAGGATATCTCAGTGCGTCACACGCCAGTGGGTCCGGGTTCGAGCCTATCTACGACTGATGAGACCCAAAGAGGTCGAAACCCGTCTCGTAGTGGCTTATGTAGATGAATCAAAATTAAATTGTACTATTTCATTTGTGGGAACACCAAATCATTATAGTCTAAGTGAACTTTATTATTTGCGTCGGTGGTCCTATTTATTTATTTCACATCTATGTCAAATGATTATTGTTTTTCCGTCAGCGATTCTTTTTATTTATTTGAGACTTCTATTGAACAGTTCGGTAAGCGTTTACAACGTGTATGGATGCCTGCATCACAAAAATATTCTGCTAAATATACTGTTCCAACTGTTAAAAGGCTCCAAAAATAATGATTTAGGGTGATCAGTGCAAATATGCGATGTGGGTTGTGGTTTTGTCCACCAAACACCAGCTTAAATGGTCCAACATACTTGGAAATTTTGGAACAAAAGCTAGAACTGTTTATGAATATATCTGAAACAAACATATTTCAGCATGATAGGGCTCCCTGTTACAGAGCTCACATTATCTCTAACAGGTTGCGTAACCATGGGGTTGAAGTCCTAGGACCAGGGCCCGGAAACTCTACAGACCTCAACGCCATTGAAAATTAGTGGACAGTTGTAAAAACACAAAGTAGAAAATCTTAAGCCAACGTCAATTCCAGATTTGATGTAAAAAATAAAGATTGTTTGGACCCAACAAATTGATTCTGAATTAGTGGGATTCATGCCTTATAATATTTCTGCTTGTATTGAGGCCCGTGGACTCCATACAAAGTATCAAATGTAAAATTATTTGTTAACTTATACACAGACATCCTCTTGTGTATAAGTTTATTTTATATAACTTTTATTCTTTACCCTTTAAATAAATAATTATGGATCAGGTTTCGATTTTTCATTAGTTTTGAAAAATGTTCCAAACTTTTCTTAATGTTGCCGTGAATCTATATTCAGGTAATATTCTTAAAGCATCCTAATTTGTGATCACTAAATTAATAGATTGAAATTTTATTAATCTATGTTTTATTTATATTTTTATATTTTATTAAGATTTTGATTGTGGTTATTTAGTTAAGAATAAAATCTTTGCCGTTACTAGTCTAATGGTTGTTAATAGTATTTGAATTCGAATTTCAAATATTTAAAATAGGCTATATAAGCCATTCGAAAATTAAGGAAATTTATCACTCCTGAATAATTCTACGCGTTGTAGCGGAGCTCTGACCAAAATTATTTTAGAATCAGAAAGTCAGATTAAATAGAAAAACACGGTTTGGTATCTTTTATTTATTATATTAATATACTAAGTTTGTAGTTTAGCTAGATATAATAGAATACAAGAAATTCTGAAGAATAAACAAAATGGTGTTTGTTTTTATTTATTCGCAGACTCAGGGATTTTAAATTTGTGAAGTATATGTTTACCTTAAACTAGGAGTCGAGTTTACGGGTAACATTACTACTAAAATATGCCGCATTTACATATTAATACATTTACCAAATAGTGACTTGAAAGACGCATTTTTTTATAATTGCAACTAAAGTGATTAACGTTGTCGTACGTGTAGGAACAAGTGTGAAATTTTAGTTGTCGTACTGGTAGGATAAAACCTATGGAAATATTAGTAGAATTGTAGTTGTCATACCAGGAGCATAAAATGTGTGTGGAAATATAGTTGTCGCACGAGGAAACTAGTTGTCGTACCAGGGGGATGAAAAGTGCGAAAGTATATTTGTCGTACAGGGGGGATAAAAAGTGTGAAAGTATAGTTGTCGCACTGGGGGGATAAAAAATGTGAAAGTATAGTTGTCGTATTGGGGAGATAAAAGTGAGAAAGTATAGTTGTCGTACTGGGAGGATAAAAATGTGAAAGTATAGTTGTCGTACTGGGAGGATAAAAAGTGTGAAAGTATAGTTGTCGTACTGGGAGGATAAAAAATATGAACGTATAGCTGTCGAACTGGGGGGATAAAAGTGTGAAAGTATAGTTGTCGTACTGGGAGGATAAAAAATGTGAAAGTATAGTTGGTTGGATAGAACATATGAATTTGTAGTTTTCCTACAATAAATATGAAATTGTAGAATTGCAGATGTTGTACCAGAAAAATAAAATATGTGCAATTACGATTGTCGTACGAGGAATATAAAAGGTGTGTGATTTTAGTTGTCGCACGATGAAGATGAAATATATGGCATTGTTGTCGCCATATTGTATAGGATTTATTAAAAATAAAGCAATTGCTATAGCATTGTAATTTACTCAATTTAGTGTCACCAACAGAAAGACTGAAGGGTTGTCACCAAAGGTTCTTTCAACATGCAGACGAGGGTATTTGACACTGAATTGTTTTATAGATTCGAATTGACAAGTAGCTTTTTTTTAATTACACGGTTGGTTGTTACATGACCCTGATGATGGAACTGTGCATCTATGCCCATCTGGAAGTAACAAATGGACAGGTGTCCGTGAAACAAAATTATGGCCCGGTGTTTACGGATTTTTTTACAGTGTATATTTTATTATTACCCCTTCACTTGAGTTCCAATTGCCTTAGTTATGAAATGTTACAACAGATTGAAAAACCAACCAAACTGAAGGTACTCGTCATATTTTTGAAGAAATGGAAAGTCGATGCCATTTTTCCATAAGATTTAATTGGAGAAGTAGCAGCTATGTATCAGAACTGGAAGAAAGACAGCTATGGGGCAGTTTTTACAGGATAATGAGCAGAACTTGGAGAGAGGCAGCTATGGGGCAGGTATTACAGGAGAATGAGCAGAACTCTGAGAGAAAGGCAGCTATGGGCAGGTATTACAGGAGAATGAGCAGAACTGGAAGAGAGGTAGCTATGCGGCAGGTATTACAGGAGACTGAGCAGAACTCCGAGAGAGAGGCAGCTATGCGGCAGGTATAACTGGAGAATAAGCAGAACTGGGAGAGAAGCAGCTTGGTGAAAGCCTAAAATGTGTCAATCCATGTGGCAAGTCTGGTAAGGGGCCAATAAATATGACAAAATAAATAAGTTGTTCAAAATACACTTTTCCCACTTTTGGATTCTGGTTTTGCCAACATTGGGCTTAATATCTTAATAATAAATTTCTATCAGAAATAACATCTATTTCTCCGAGTGTGCAAAGGTAACGAGTTTGAATTCATCTCCGATTATACATAGTTTTGAGTTATATGAAGAATTTGTCTTCCAATTTGTCCAATTTGTCGTCAAATAATATGCAACAATATTTTTGTACCATTATCTATGTATGCTTAAAAATAATAGAATTGAGAACTGATCTATATGGTAGTAAAGTCAGTATTTCGCAAATTGAATATCTCATCACTCACAACCAGAGCAACTTTGTCTAAATTAAGATCTATCGCAATGTGACTTCAATATTGATTTGCTTGATTCGCCGCCCGTGTCCATAAAGTATTGTCCATGTTAAATAAATAAATTCTCCATGGATTGATCTATTGATGTATGGAAAGGTAAAACTACTTATCAATGCATAAAATAAAAGTTTTATTCTATGCATTGATAAAAGTTTTATTCTATGCATTGATAAAAGTTTTATTCTATGCATTGATAAAAGTTTTATTTTATGCATTGATAAAAGTTTATTCTAGAGCAGCTGGTAGCCGAGTGGTTAGAGCGTTGGACTATGGATCAGGAGGTACCCGGGTTCGATCCCCGGTCGTGACTCACTTAAAGTTACTTTGTGGACAGGGTCACGAAAGTGATCAGGGACATTACAACTCCTACCACCCGCCGCTACTGGAAGAAGTTTTATTCTATGCATTGTCAATAAGTTTACTATTAAATTAAATTCATAAATCAACAAATAAATCGGTATTTAAAAAAAATGTATACAATATTACTTGAAAGTAGAATTACAATTTATTAAAATGTTTCTAAAATTGTTTAACAAATATACATCGAAGCAATATAAAGTAATTCTCCGTGACTATGAAGTAGTTCATTATATATAGATTGTTCTATGCATGAGAAAGTAAACGTTGTTATGAATGCATGGCATAAAACCCAGATTTGCTTCCTAAATAAATTCATTGAAATTTAAAATAATATGAGGTTAATTAGAAACGTGTTGGTAAATAATACAGAAATTTTATAGATTTAAATTTGAAGTAAAATAATGTCCACAGACTAAAACGCATCATAGAGAAAAATATGTATGCTGGTTTGGTAATAAAATTGTAGTTAGATTTATATAATCACTATGAATAACGGGACTTGCTATAGTTTTTCATTTCCAGCTTTATATTCTCTCATATGTACTGTTTATATAGTAAATCGCAACTGCACTCAACTGCATATATCTAACGTTCTGTAACAGCTATGGGCACCACATTTGGAACACAAACTAATTTGAAATGTCGGCATATGACGTCACAAAATCAGATGCGGTGTTTTGGTGACTGTTCATACTAAAAATATTGAGGTCAAAAATGGAAAACGTTATAGAAATTGCATCTATTTTTTTAAATAAATCAGAAAATATCATCGACCAATAATATATTTTAGAAATTTTATCTCTTTTGTTCAGATAAACAAATGCATCATTGGACGGAAAATCTACTGTTCCAAATTTGGGGCTGATATCATATGGCCACAAATATCTCGTGACCGGGTGTCCCAAATTTGACATTGAGATGCCATACATAAATGAAATATCTCAAATCGGAGCTTCAAATTATTGATTGCAAAACCACGTCATAGGATATTAGAATTTATGGAAAACATTCACTTTGCACTAAGTTTCACTTAATAGGAGAACCATAGACATACAAAACAACAATCTCAGAGATTTGACTTTTGGCTCACAGAGTAGATAGAAATCTGACATCTAGTCACTGGTTGAAAAGGCATTTTTTCCTAAGAATGTTTAAAGGTTTTAATGTATAGAATATTTCTAAATTCTGATTGGCTGGCAGTAGATGGTTCTACAAATATCGATTTTTAAAAGCTAATTAGTTGTGAATACTATTAAGATGTTTTTTAAAATATATTTGCGGAATACTAATCATTAGAACTAAAAACGGTGATCCATTCTATTTACAATTTAAAAAACTTCCCAATATGATGCGGTTTTAGTAAAATGGTCGCACAAAACATTTCATAAAGGATTTATACTTTCCACTTTAGCTTCAATTGGAACACCCAATGACATCAAATGGATTCATTGTAACTTGTGGTACACCAGATTCAAATCTCCATATCAGCACAATTATTGATGATAGTCTGCACTCCTCTATCAGTTATTCTTTGTAAAATTGATTAACTAAGATAATATACCTGAGGTGATTTAATTGACAACTTTTCTAACACTTAATCAGTAAATGCAATATTACGAAATACATCATCAATAATTTCATCAGCAATACGTGCATAGTCTTGAAACATCCAAAATGCTTTAAAACTGCAGTCTCGGTTATCGAGAAACGAGATCCAAGCCATGTCAGTGAAATGCCTAGAATTATCAAAGCTAAATGCGGCAATCTATGTAGATATCAAACTAAAAAATCCATCTGTTAGTCCGTCTGCTACATAAAGTTGAAGTTTAACCAAATTTGTGCAATTCTAAATTCCATGAGCCGCAGAATATACCAATGTCACCCAGAGGTTCTTTAGACGAAATTGCATTAAAGTATTCTTCTACTTGTCATTACACTTTCATCCCAATTTGTCTTTTCTCTCAAAGTAGCCGTAAACACTTTCAAGCCATTTAAATTGTTTGCAATATAATAAAATGTATGTGGATATACACAGATAGATGATCAATATTAATTGAAGTCAGATTAGGCAGTTGTCAAAAATGATCACTTCCATCCCAATAAAATGAACATGCTGAATTTATTTACTTGAAATTCGAGGTAATTTTAGAAAACTACTGCTCGGGGAAACCACTCTCAAACAATAATGTCAGCACATCTACCAAAATATTTCTGTCTGAATGTTCCAAATCTAGATGAAGAATTTGGTTTTCATTGAAGACAAGATTTCATTTGATTGCTTGACAATTCTAATTGTTGATTGTCATTCTAGTCCACAGATAAGGATCTTTCGCAATTCTGTTCCATCTTTTACAAACGAGAGGTACAATGGTGACGGACTTGATAGAGTTATGTGGCAACACATTTAACTGGGATTAAACGTTTTCTTTAATTTATGGAACATCTGTGGTTGTAATTTTGTTTTATTAAATCGACTCAAATATCTTTTGATTAAATTTGTTACACTTTTTTTGCACTTTTAAAATATGTTCAATTATCAAATGAGGGTCATAAATTTTACTTTTAGGTATTTCCAGCCAATTGATAATTTCAACAAAGAAGCAAAACTTTTTGAAGAAACCGATTAAACACAAATTGACAAATTTTATTTGTTGCTTGATGAACTGTTACTGGAAATATATAGTTACCTCCAAGACAATCGTGTCGGATTTTGTTTGCCCTACGAATTGGATAGAGTTCTGTGACACAGGTATACATTTTTATAAAAATATACAACTGATCTATATTACTTGCAAATGACAGCCCAGGACAGCTGTTTTGGACTTGTTGGGCCTCATCAGTCAGGCATAATCACAGCCTGAGTAATATAAAATGTTCGTATATTTCATATCAAAGCATGAAAGTGAAGAAAATTTGCCAATTTTCCATAAGCAAAGAAAAGTAGAAGAAATTGAAATAAGAAATATTGGAAGCCACTCAAGCCATCAAGTTCCACTATTCCCAGATACCGTGACAAACCAATACAAATCGGTTAATAAGTTCTACCATTCCCTGATACCATGGCAAAACAATACAAATCAGTTAATGAGTACTACCATTCCCTGATATCCTGACAAACCAATACAAATCGGTTAATCAGTACTACCATTCCCTGATATCCTGACAAACCAATACAAATCGGTTAATGAGTATAACTATTCTCTGATACCGTGACAAACAAATATTAATCAGTTAATGAGTGCTATTATTCCCTGATACCGTGACAAACCAATACAAATCGGTTAATGAGTGAAATCTTTTTTGAGTGTTAGCTTTCACTTATTTTAGATAAATGATATTTTAAAATATTAGAGCTAACAATATCAAATTTTTATAAATTGTTATTTGTGGCAATTACTCGTAGATGTCCAAGTTCCTTAATATTTATTCATAGGTACACACAAAATTGAAATGCTGTATTGTGTTCAGATGACTTTGTTAGCTTTAATATCTTAAATATCATTAACTAAAAAATATGCTGAGCTCTCCATAAGTAATGATACTGGCTACGGTTGATATGCAATCGTATATCTTTAAAAATTATAGTTATATACAGAACGTTTTGTTTCCAGATTGCTAATTCGAAAATAGGTCAGATGTCGGTTGATAATTATGGTCAGAACTAGGGCCACCAATCAAGACTTGGGATCTGGGGCTCTTTTTTTGTGGCAGTAACGGAGTTTGCACGATGCCAGGGAGCACCATTGTCTTGGAAGAGGTAGGCTCCATTAGGAAACCATTCATTGGCCATTGGAAGAAGACGATTTCATGACTTCTTTGTACAGCGAAGCATTGAACTTTGCATTTTGCTCCAGAAGAAACAGTCGACCAACACCACGATAAGACATACACGACCATATCATAGTTGATTCTGGATACTTGTTTGTTGCTTGGAGATAATATGGGTTTTATCGTTCTCCAGGACGTCGGCGCACCATACTTTTTGCAGAGAAAAGTTGAAAATTTGACTCCGGTGCTCACGAAACCACTGAAGTCTGTGCTTATGCTGTTTCTCATTGATGAACGGATTATTGGCAGGGCGGTAGGACTTCAGATTGGTTTTCACAAGACGTCAACGTACTGTTCGCCAACTGATGTTGTGGTTAATTGACTCCACCCATTTTTGTGCTAGAACCCTTGAATATTGACGTCTATTAGCAAGGCAATTTCGCACCAGAATACGATCATCACGTTGAGTAGTTTTGGGAGGGCGCCCAGACTTTTTAGCAGGTTGATTGTGCCTCTATCGTGGAACCTCTTGATAATGTTGGCTATAGCTGTCTTACTGGCATATTCCTTCTTAGTAATTTTGCGAGTTGCATTAACTTCTTTGTGTAATGCAAGAATTGACCCTCTTTTCAAAGCGAAAGTTTCCTTAGTTTTAACGATAATTTTAACATTAATCAGACATACACTGCCGTTGCTTATATACAATTTTAAAGTGTATCAGAACAAAAGCTGTCACAACAAATACTACAAAATATGTATCATTGTATTAGTAGTAAATTCTAAAACAATTATATTACATAAACATATATTATAGGATATTTATAAGGGTGTCTCTAACATTATGGCCAATATTGTATTTACTTCAAAAACTAAATTACCTGTAGCTGTAGGTAAATATTGAGCTGAAGATGTTGTTAAGTGAACATCTAAAATGTATTGTTCTTCAGGATTATAATGATGTTTTATTTTTGTATGTAAATCATAAATAGGATCATTTAATTTTGTAGTCATATTTTATATTTTTAAAGAACTGTATGATAATTTTATGTTCCTTTTCTTATATTTTTATTAATTATTTGTTTTATTGTATTTAAATTATTCTCACTAATTTTATTTTATTTGTTTAAATTTTGTACATGTTTTGCTTCTTATTCAATTCTTTTGTTTCTTCCTTCTGCTAATAATTGAATTTGTTTTAACTTTGAATTTTCTTTTAATGTATCTAAAGTTTTTGAAGCAGCTGATCCTCTTGATCCTACTGCTGTTACCCAGTTTGAAATTAAATCTTTATTGTTTGAAACACAATTACTAGTTGAATTAGTTAGAGAACTCAAACTATCAATAGAACCTTCTCCAGTAGTACTATTTTCTTTTTCTAATTGATTTATAAATCTATGTTCTTCATGAGGAACAATAAACGGTTTTCCTGTTTTTGTTGTTTTAAATGTATTTTTATAAAGAAAATTTGATAGAATTCTTAAAAGAACTTCTACTTAAAAATATTCCAGAACTATTTTTTAAACCACCAATCTGTTTTGCTATTACTATTTTATCTCCTAATTTTCCTATTACTTCATTTAAAACTTTCTTACCGAATTGGATGGCGACTTCTTTTAATTCTCCTAATCTTCTGCCTAAATCCTACAAACATAAACAGCACACACACAAACAATGGCAAACTCAGCCTATCCAAATTGGCAAAGGGGTACGACAGGGCTGTATAGTTTCCCCCAGTTGTTCACAATCTACACGGAGAAAGTGATGCGAGAAGCTGAAATTGAAGATTACGGAATATCAATAGGAGGTAAAATTTATAAACAACCTCCGCTACGCAGATGACACAGCATTGTTGACAACCCACGACCCAGAAGGCATGATACAGAAAGTAA
>JAUYWI010121394.1:0-10316 GCA_034780595.1 Parotoplana pacifica
ATTCTCTTCCAATTTCAGACAAACTCGCTCCAGCTTTCCGCATCCCAACCATTTGGTTCCTAATAGCATCTGGAATAAGAGCAGGCATATTTTTACAACAACATAGGTATACATATGCCATGCGTGTGATTACGTAACGTATACCGATGTGTACACTCTGATAGTTATAATTGATCAATAATGTTAGGGTTTCCATTTTTTTGGTCTAGTGTATATATTGACTTCTAACTCTGTAATTTTCTAGTTTGCTTAATAAAGTGTTACACGAAATTTTGCTAAATTAAAATAAATTTTTCAGCTTTTGTCTTTTCTTTGAACATTAAATAAATTTACAAAAATAAATGAACTAAAATTGGCCAAAACAGTCCACAAGATGGTAAGCGCTCCCAAAACAAATTCCAGAAATAAAAATGGTTTTTAAATTTATAGTTAACAAGTACTAGTTTTTCAATAATAGATTGTAAACAATCCAGAAGTAAGAACAATAATCTAATTATCTTTGTTTTCTTAAACTATTTATTTTGGCACTTGATTAGCTCTAAACATATCTATTCAAACTGAGTACCAAAATATCTTCTTAACTTTTTACTTATATAATATTTTTCTAAATATATCTATTTTCTCACTTCTTATGCTACTATTAGCAAATTTTCCATTCTTTTATGCCTGGCTGACGAGTAGTATATATCTATTCTATGTATTTTAGTTGGATGATTGAACTATCTATTGGGTTTTTGACAAATTTTTTACTATGCATCATATCTCGTCACTTATGCCAATTGAGTGGCTCATAGTAAAATAGCATATATGTGACACAAATAACACCACAAATGACATCTAACAGTTACAATGTGATTTACGGTAAAGTTCAACCACTACAAGATGTTCTCAAAATTTTACAGGGTGTCCTTAATTTTACAAAACTCAAAAAAAATTGTTAGATTTTGATTTTCGTTATCATAGAATACAAAGATGGTACATTATTTAATCCGGGAAGTAACGGATTTGTTGCATTTACTGTTCCAATTTAAGACCCAGATCTACAATATAAACCATTTTTCTAAAAAATATTCCATTCTATCGGAGTTATCCCACTATCCCAAAATGCACCTCCAAAAGCTGAAATATGATTTTAAAAAAATATTATGAACCTATACTGGGAATCAGCTCCTACAGAGTGAAATTGATGCTACTCACCCATAACGACCCAGGTAAAATGGTGGCGAGTACACGCTAACTTCGTCATCATTAATGGCCGCTTCTCTCAGCTCGTTATACTTGTGAATAGGAAAAAGGAATCGCCCATCATAGCTGGTTAGTGAGAGCTCGTCTATTTGTTGAGCGAGATGCTGGAAACCCATGTTCTACGAAGCAACAGCATACACGGTCCAAAAAATTCTTTGCAATAAAGATAATTTTATACCTAAAGAGTGTGCTTACAAATGAAACTTTGTCGGTATAGTGTTCCTGAACGTCAGCCATTAGTTCAACCACCTTGTCTTCTAGAACACCAACTTTTGTAGTCAATTTCTCTAAAATGCAGAACCACTTTATTTGATAGTGTTTAATGTGCCAAATAACAAAGCCATAGCTGTATCCAAAGTATAAGTTGAGTTCCACTGATTTTTGTTCTAAGAGTCAAATGCGTTAAAAATCGTTTTTTCTTATATCCAGTTTAGTTGTTTTCAAAAGCCACTAGAAACTAAATACCCATTCATACCTATTTAATTATTTAAAAAAATATTTTTTAACAAATATGGACCTGGCCCTCCCAGACCAATAATCAGATTTCTGTTAATTAAATGCTACCATGAAAATGCAGATGTATCACTGTCAGAAAATATGTATTATAGAAAATGTGATAAAGAGCTACAATATCTTGGAAGACATACCCTGCGAACTAGGAGGAATATACTTCTTTGTTATGGCATTTTGATTCCAATTCAATATATCAATATGCTTTGCAATTTCTTTGCTGCGATGTTCTCTCAGATCAGTGCTATAACACAATAAAAAGCATTCAATATTTCAAATCCACAACTGAAATATGGTCAATAAATCCATTTCACACAGTAAAACAATCAGTTATTAGTGTATAGAGCGGAGATAAGTGCAGTTTTCTATCTGTACACTACTTTAGCTAACAGATGCTCTATTCCATAGACGACTATAATTTGATAATATAACGGCTAACAATTTGTATTATTGGTGTACTAGAATTGTAACTTCTCACATTATTCAATGAAATAATTTTTTGTTAGTTTAATAACATATTATTTCTCAAAATTTATTGTTTATCAATTATGATATGAAGTGCAGCCTCTAAATTCCACAAGAAATTCCCTGTACTGCTGCTCAATTTTGACCATTTATACTTTCCTTATAGAAGACATTTTTTACAGAAAATTAGACTACTTACTATTTCAGGGATATGCAAAAAGGACTATTTAACCACAGAAAAAAAACTAAATTGAATCACAATTTAAGATGTTCAATGCTGAAAGATGGTATAACACAGAGTGTCCCAAGTCTCTCCGCACAGTAAGAATTATAAGATTCACACACGTTATATACATACATCGCTTGCATGATTAGAATAAATTGACTAACCCTGGTGGAAGTTCACATCCAAAAGGACAGTGCGTCTCCCAACTGAAATGGCAATCCTTCAGCAGATGATTCTGCATACTGATGTTCCTAGGAATAAATCTAGCACAATATTCACATTGCTCCATTCCACTTACACAGCCTTTACGTTTGTATTCCTGGATAAAAGAAAATAGGATGTGCATTGCAGCTTTGCACCTACGAGATATCCTAATGCTATAATAAATGTTGAGAAATCACGAAATATGAGTTTAATAGTATAGGCTGTCTCATAAAAAAGTTCGTTTTTTATTCAATGCACGGTAAATAAATCTATCGATTACTATTGATATTTAAATTTGTCTGTTGTTTGATTGCTAATGATGAATATATCCATAGACATATCTATGGATATTATACGCAGTACAACGCAGAACAACGTAGTACATATGTTATGTAATAATTTTGAAGTTTGTAAATAAAAGCGAATTTGTAAATAAAAAACGAACTTTTTTATGAGACAGCCTATACTTTGTTTGAAAGATGTTAATGTAAATGATATAATTCTACAATATAATATTCATACCTACATAAGTAAATTTTGAATTAGAAGTCTAATGTAAATTATCGGGTCTCTATAGGTACATACATACGAGTAGGTAGGTCAAATTTTATTGAAAGAAGCGTCCGAACAAATTACTAAAAAAATTTTTTAAGGATCATAGACAAAGAAATTTTAAAAGTAATCTCAAATTTTATTTTTTGAAAATGTTAGGAATTGATATCATTGGAACAGATAAATTTAATTGCTATCAAATATACCGTTAATTACAAAACTTCAAATTTAGGAAATGCATAGTTATTCAAAAACGGCATATATTTAATCACAAACTTAATCAAATAAATTCTTAGATATAATTTAATCCCTCGTCATCAGGGCAAAACAAATGTCTTCGTCGTCACAGGGGGGAGGTGTACACCTGACAGTAGTATAAAATGGGGGTTTCTAGCGCAAAATAGGGAAACAGTAATTTTCTAGGTTTTAGTGCAAGAAGAGAAAATTAAATTCTGTCGCAAAATTGGAAAACGGTGATTTTCTGGGTTCTAGCACAAATTAAGGAAACGCACATGAATAGGTCTGGGCCAAAAAGGGAAACGGATATGAAAGGGTCTTGCAAAAATTAGGGAAAAAGGATAGAAAAGCCAGATTAAAGCACAAACATCAAAGATCCTTTTTGGAAAAATTTGAAAAATGACTTAAAGACATAAATACATTGAGAAAAATGAGTAATTTGAACAATCTAACTGTGGTTAAATTGAAAGCTCTTGCAAAAGAGAAGGACTTCGTGGATATTCAAAGCTTAGGAAAACCGAGTTGGTCCAGTTTCTAACCTCAACAACCAAACCCCACAACAGCCCACTTTCCAACAATCAAAACTGGGACAAGCCAAACTTCATCGAAGAATGATGATTTTTCAACCGTATCAGTTGAAGTCAAAGAAGTAGAGAATCGGATGTGGTTCATCCCGATCCCACACCACAAGAGAAACGCTAAGCGACTATACAAAAATCTTCGAAAAAGCAAAGGTTAAAAATGGAAATTAATAAAAGAAGTAATTACCAAACTCGAAGGAAAAACAGGAAAAATGCCAGGTACACGAGAAAAAGTCCGGTCTTAAGGGCCAGACGAAAACTGACAATCGACGGCGTTTATCAATATGATTCTCAAATTTTTATGAAAGATGCAAAGCACTGCGTGATTGGAGAATGGAAGAAATCAGAAACAATTAAGTCAATGCATACCCTTTGAGTTGAGATGTCAATGACCAAAATGAGTATCTGATGAGGTTACAATTACAAACATTTCCTTTCTTTTCTTCTAATGAAAACATTTCCCTCTCAACCGACATGAATTGTATGATGGCAAACAACTTCAGAATCATGTCACAGTTTTACAATAAAAATCAACTAAATTTCATGTATAGAAAGGGAGTATACCCCATACCATTACATGTTTTTATTAGATAAGTTTTATGACAAATCATTACCTCTATCGTAGAATTTTATTCTAAACTTAACGACGAACACATATCGAAGTAGGATTACAAGCATGGTCAAATTGTTTGGGACCACATTGACATGAAAAACATGTCACAAATTTATCTCAAATCAGATATCTTCCTCCTATCCAACGTGTTTGAAAATTTTAGAGATGTATGCCTCAAGAATTTATCCAGCATGTTACTATACCGCTCCAGGTCTTTTCTGAAAGGCATGTTTGAAGAAGACCAACGTTGAATTGGAGGTGTTAAGCGATTACCACATGTTTCTTATGATTGAGAAAGGTATTCGGGGTGCAATTTCATCGATCTGAAACAGATACGGCAGAGCCAATAATAAGTACCAAGGTGAAAATTACAATTCAAATGAACCCTCAAAATTCATTGAATATCTTTAAGAATGAGCAATGTGTGAACCTCTACCAACAAATAGCTTTGTGTGGATGAATGATTCAGAGTTGATTAACTGGAAAGAGCTCTCGTCAACAGAAGAAAGAGAAGTCGTATTCTTGAAGCGGACATTGAGTATTCCAAAGATTTCCATTATTTCAATAATGATTATTTTCTAGCTCCTGAAACAATGGAAGTTAATAAGGTAAAAACCTCATCCCCAATCTCAATAACAAAGTCAAATATGTCCTCTACTATGAGATTCTAAAGCAATTCGAAAGCATGGGATTGAAAATCACAAAGGTATCAAATTTTACTAGAGACCCTGACTGAAGGAATATATCTACCTACTTTCACAGCACACTGAGATCAAAATCATCCAATAATTTTTAAAAGACTTTATCACGCTACTGAACAATTTGTCTTTGGAAAAGCAATACAGAGCATTAGAAACATAGTTAACAGCAACCTGTGTACCACAGAGACGCAGGCGAAGAACATTTTTGCAAATGAACCATCACCGAACCATCTTTGAAGATGTATGATAAAGAATAAAAGAAATGCAAGAGGATAAAAAAGCAGTGGTAAAGACAAAAATATCTTTTGAAGACTACGAAAATTGTTTGTTTCGAAAAGAGGAACAGTAAAGAAAAATGTATAAATATCACTAGGAGTCATAAGCACGATATTTACACTGAAGAAGTCAACAAAGTAGCATTATCAGCCGACGATGATGAGCGAATAATCCTAGAGGATGGGATACATACACTCGCACATGGTCACTGGCGTACAGGAAACTAAATTAACACACAGATGAACACATACACACATAGAGATGAACATATACACACATACACATACACACACATACATATGGCTTAAAGAGAGAGATAAAGGTAAATGTAAGCTTGACAGAGCAAGACTTTGATTATTTTGCCATACCAAACTAGCATTAAATCCCGAGGATACTGTCTTCACGAGGAAATAACACATGAAAACAACAGAAAATTTTGTATAGAATGTGTTTTGGTCATATCAGATCATTATTTTATTGATTGTTACCTACCTGAATTAACACCCCGGATAGAAACTTCCATTGCTTATGACAATCGTTTTGAAATTATTTATTCACTTTTGGAAAAGACAGGATTTCAAGTACTTCAGCTATTAATTATTGACATTTTAAAACGATTCCGTTAACTATGTGGTACTGCATATCAAATCGTTTGTTTGTGGATGTATTTTCTTCATAACACAATTAACGGAGAACACTCTGTGGAAGAAATAGTTCAACGAAAGCACACATTTATTGTAGAGAGTTCATCTGCAGAAAATATTTATAATATTTAAAAAAGTCATGCCTGCTATTTTGAATCATGAAAAGCACACATTCAAGAAACATGCTCAATGTGAGGGTATTTCAGACTTTATGTCAGGAGTTTCAATCCTTGTTCAATCAAACAAAGACCCTATCACTTCATGAGCCAAGGCCATATCTTCCGTCATTAATTCAGAAAACAAGATCACAGACGCTGTCAAGAAAGCGAATGAGTTGAAAGAACTCCAAACAATCAGATAAATCCACATCAACATCTTATGCAAATCAACTCACACAGTCGGTGGAAGAATATCATTCGAAGTTGACAACACTTCATCATTCCTGCGGCTATCTACAACTTACATTAATTGTGATTTTCATCTAACTAACAGTGCTGGAAATGGAGTCTATGGAGCTATTCTAGAAAATATTTATTTCAAAGACTATTCAACCAACTGGTTTTGAAGCAGGGTCAAACCAAATAGAGTTAATCACCAATGGAAACAATGCTTAAGAGTGTTCAATGGCCAAAACAACTATGGAGATTTCTCGTACATTTAGAAAGCAGAAATCTTTATTTAACAAGGTCGATATTTGATAAGCTGATCTCATAGATATGCCTCACGGTAATCGATTTGTATGACACGATTTGCTTGGGTGGCTCCACTGAAGAATAAAACAGATACTACAACAAAACAATATGTAGAATGAAATCATTACTGTAGAAGACATACAAAATTAAAATCTGTCAAGCCTTCAACAGTACTAACATCATAGAAATAAATATAATTGAATTAAATACGTACAAAATGTATGGCTTCAACTTAAAAAAAGCATCTTTTCAATATCAAATCATAACTACGTAATCATGTGCATCTTGTTCTATACTCAAGCTGAAGCATGTAAATCTTTCAAATCTTTCTCCATATTTTGCTCGAGTCTCTGAGTTGATAAATAATATAGTTCTCGATCACTATTGTCTAGATTGTGTTCGAGTTCCTTAATGATTTGATCAAATTGCCTTAGTTCGTCAATGGTTATGACATAATCCTCTTTACGCTTTTCAAAAAATATATGCAGGTGATTCAGATACTTATCAATGAGATCGATTTTATTCCTGTATTTATTCTTTTTCTTTGATGTCAACCGACATACAAAAATCGAGGGTACTACTGACATTGTTCCTATAATAGCATGCTAAACTGATAAATACTGATTCTACTGCTCCAACAGCTCCTACAAATGTTAGGGACATTCCAAGTCATTTCGTCGTCCTTGGTGTAATGCAGCTATCTAGACTCGAGTCTTTCTTTTTTGTCCAATATTAGTTTTGTCTGTATTTGAACGGATCATTAATTTAAACCTGCTCAACATTTGGTAAACTATCATGGGGTAAATTTCATTATACATCTTTTTTAATAATTGATTTGTTATTTGTTGTAGCCGAATGATTTCTTAAGCGCTTCACTTTGACTTCATAAATGCTAAAATGCGTGTTTTGAAGATTCTTCAGGTAATACTTTAGATACTTTAAACGCACATTGAAGTAGGTTGCTTTGATTTAATACCATCGTAATGGTGAAATAGTTGAAACTACCATGGTTTTCGACGTGCATGTGGAGCATTGGTTAATACATGCACATCACTATATTCTTCTACATCCATTGACTTTTTCACGAACATATTTGTGGTCACAAATTATCCATAGGCATATCTTTGTGATACGCAGAGTTTTTCTATTCCATAATGGTAGGAAATTCTATTCGAACCCATGCAGCTTGTCCTGTCCTGCTGATTCCATGTGCTTCCGTTATCATCAAACATTTTCATATGATTGTATGCATCGCTATAAGAGCCGCTCACTGTTACTATAGCTCCATTCAAAAGACGTGGCTTGTATACAGGAACATCAAACATTTCCTTTCTAACATAAACAGCCTTAATTTATACAATTTAAAAAAATTACTATCAACTTATTTTTTATTTGCTACATTCGTTACCTGTATTATTCACATAATATCTGTTCATTGCTTCAATAGACACACAACCACCTATGCAGATCGTTTACCAAAAAATATTTGTTACTACATCGATTTTAATATTATTTCCTCAAAAGATTCACCATTTTGCAATCTACATACCTATGTATGCAACACCTACAAACTCAATTGACCACAACATGGTTCTCCTTCCTTTTGAATTGAGAGGTTGAACATGTCAACTCACCTACTGTATCTATAGCTTCCTTAGTTGGATCTAATCCAAATGATTAAAAAACCTACCCTATTATTCAAGCTACACAATGCGGATGGTGTACGATCAGGGCAAACTAAATTGGGGGCCCCAAAAATCGAGTGAATTTAGCTTTTTCAAAAAGTTTAGTTTGACATTATAGTCAACTAGTTTATCCCCATTTACATGAAAATAGTTTAAAATGGGTTTGAATAAACAATTATTTCATGTGCTGAACAGTGCTCTAGAATTGATCATAGACAGACGTGCTGTATTTCCTTCCTTACTACTTATGACATAAATTATATATTTATAAATAATGTGAACACTGTTTTTGGGTCACTTATGAATCAATGTATTCAGACTAGAAATAGTTATAAGTTATATAGGGGTTTGCAAAAAATGTCATTTTTATTTAACAATATTTCAATAAAATGATATATTACGGACAGACAGACCATAGATATAGGTACCTACGAGGGGGTTCAATAAGTTCGCGCACTTGATATCCAAACAAATTGCTATCCATAGAATCAATACATTATTTTAAACTACAGAAACATCTAAGATATTCCTGAAAATTTCAAATCAACATCTCTATTATGGATAGCTTCAGAATTCAGATTTTAAAAAATGATGTCAAAATAAGGTAAAATTGGGTTCAAAAATGAGTTTATTAACTAGTTAAAGAGATTTTTAATAGTTTACACATAAAATTACGGTTATTTACATGGTCTTCGCAGATACATTATCTCCAAGGGCAGTAGAGAGCCTCTGTAAACTTTCTTGTGGACTTAAACCTACATTGAAGTAATAAAAAATCATAACACGCAGATGTTCGTTTTCCAAATTCATATTTATCTTAAATGCTAATGAATAAGCGCGATAAGAAATATGGCTGACTTTAATTTTTAAAATTTGAATTCTGAAACTATCCATAGAGATATTGATTTGAAATTTTCAGTAATATCTTAGATGTTTATGTAGTTTAAAATAATGTACCTATTGATTCTATGGATAGCATATTGTTTTGATATCAAGTGCGTGAACTTATTGAACCCCCTACGTACATATACTGTTTCTCAAAATGAATGGAAATATCACCATTAAACATAGAGTGACAGTGCATTTATTCCAATCAATAAATTTATTCCACTTATAGATAGGGCTTAGCTCTGCTTCAGGCAGCATGCAAGCCGCTGTGAACATAACAATATTTTGAACATCCAATCAATCAGGCGTATAGGTATAATTCAAATATAATGCAATACGTAGCAAGTGCACAGCGCTAATGAATAGATAGCCGATTAGGTCACTTTTCATAATTATTGTCAGAATGAATCGAAAGGAGGAAAAGTACTTTAAAAGAGGTTTGGCAATAGGTTTGTCGAGAAATAAACGGTCAGTGATAGCAATTTCATAGGAGTTGAATGTCCCGAGAAACACAATATACAGGTGGTTAAGAGATCGAAACAGAAAGTTCAATTTTGCAAAGACGACTGGAAGGCCCAAAAAAACAACAGTAAGAGCCAATCGACTCCTCACAAGATTAGCAACAATTAATCATTTATCAAGTGCTCGACAATTAGTCCACTATTGGAGGCAAAGAGTTTCGATTCACACAATTTATTGACGCCTCAAAGAAGCTGGCATAGAAAACGTAGGCGAGCTGTCTGTCCTTTTCTCAGCAGAAACAATACCGTAGCACGATTAAGGTGGTCAATGGCACA